>JASANF010019065.1:0-73764 GCA_030248245.1 Trissonchulus sp. WLG1_4 | reverse complement strand
ACAAGCATAACTATTATAACTCGCCTCTTAAATCCTCTTGCTTCGTGTGAGCCTTGAAGTCAAACTCGATGGTAGTGTAGTAACTGAACTGCACGAACGAAAATCGTGATGTGTCTGAGAAAGTTGTGACGAAATTTGACAAAAATGACTTGACTTTGCCAAAATCATGCTGGCCGATACTCCCAGAGCCGTCGACAAGCAGTGCAATATCCAGTGGTCGTTTTTCACAAGCGGCTACAACAGAAAATATAAATTAATAAATCAGAAGTGTTCAGAGAACAGTAGTGTTATAATTCTAACAATTCGAGGTCTTCCAACAAACAAACACACTTCGAGGACAAGGACGAGTATGAACCGGGCTGAAGTATCATAATCTATGCTTATGTAAAATTATACTATATAGCGCGAACCCAATGGTGTAGGAGCAGGTGTTGTTGGAGGCTCGGTGGTTGTCGTAGTCGTCGTTGTTGTTGGTTCAGGAGTTGTAGTTGTAGTTGTAGTTGTGGTTGTCGTTGTAGTTGTTGGCTCAGGAGTTGTAGTTGTAGTCGTGGTTGTTGTTGGCTCAGGAGTTGTAGTTGTGGTCGTGGTTGTTGTTGGCTCAGGAGTTGTAGTTGTAGTCGTGGTTGTTGTTGGCTCAGGAGTTGTAGTTGTGGTCGTAGTTGTGGTTGGTTCCGGAGTTGTAGTTGTGGTTGTAGTTGTGGTCGGCTCAGGAGTTGTAGTTGTGGTTGTGGTTGTTGGCTCTGGCGTGGTAGTTGTGGTGGTTGTTGGTTCCGGTGTCGTAGTCGTAGTAGTAGTTGTCGGCTCAGGAGTTGTAGTTGTGGTTGTAGTTGTGGTTGGTTCCGGAGTTGTAGTTGTTGTTGTAGTTGTTGTTGGCTCAGGAGTTGTAGTTGTGGTTGTAGTTGTTGTTGGCTCAGGAGTTGTAGTTGTAGTTGTAGTTGTTGTTGGCTCAGGAGTTGTCGTTGTGGTTGTGGTTGTGGTAGGTTCTGGTGTGGTAGTAGTCGTAGTAGTTGTTGTAGGTGGAACTGGTGTTGTGGTGGTTGGTGCCTTAGTAGTTGGAGGTTCTGTTACGTGGCACAGATTGGCAGCCAGTTTTGCCTCTAACGATGTCGTTAAGGCCTCGTAATTTGGAATACTAACGACTTTGTTTGCTGCCCCAGTAAGTGTCTGCAGTTGTTGCTTGTTAACATTGTCTGTGATGCCAATAGCGAAAATGTCCACATTCTATAACAGATAAGCAAACTGCAAGTGCCTGTTTATGTGAAAACAATAAAAATGTTTTATTGTCTTTTTGCGCCCATTGAAGGCGGTCGAGCACTGCTGTGCTCAGATTCGCTTCTTTTTTACTTATATTGAAAAATATTCAATCTATGAACTATTCCACAAAGCAATGTATGTCCGTTCAGCAGCAACAAATCACGTCGCAATCTGATTTTATACACAATTCGTGGCGTGACTATTTTGTAGTTTTGTCGGCTAAACGGACATACGGCTGTACGTATTAATATAGCTTTAGCTCCACGAGGGCATTTTGTAACCGCCCGCAAAAGTCCCTAAATCCATAAAGTTTCTAAATCCTAAATTTACCGATACTTGCAAACTATTACATCCAAACTATCAATAATTGTTAGCAGATTATCAAAAATTGCTTGTACTTTTTACTGATAAACTCCTAAAAGCTAACTTTTTGTTGCCGTATTTTCTGTGCGACAGCATCGATTTTATCCGGCGATCGACCGTCGGTGACCACGACAACGACCGTGGGAATTGACTCTTGGAAACCAGAAGCCGCTGTCATCAAACTTGTCTTCACATGATCCAAGGCGCCAGACAGTCTCGTTTTGCCTCCAGTATATTTCATCTTGGCAATGCTGTCTAAAAACGAAAACGTCTGCATAGGCATACGCATGCGCATATGCATACGCATAGAACGTCAATTTTCTTAGCCACAGATTACGAATAATGCAATTCGACGTCAAAACATATTACTTGTTTTCTTTCACCAAATATTTGCTAACTACGCCGTTTCTGCTTATCATTCACTTTTGATAGCTAAAGTCTGACCAAAAATGCTGGACCCTGAGACAAAAAGAAGCACACGATTTCATTACTAAATAAACGAGTTGCAAACATGAAGATTACAGAGAGTAGCCACAAAGAAACCTGTTTTGTCTCAGGATTAGTGATTTTTGGTTAGACTTGAATAACAACTGTTATTAAAACACGACCAAAAACAGATGTAATTTCACGAAGGAAGGAATAATACAAACAATCAACATATTCTAAACCAATTTCGAATATTTTGATTTTGATTTGATTTGATGAAGCAAACCTTTGATTTTTTCCAAATCAGAATGCTGGTTGAAAGTGAATTCAGTGTGCGGTCTGTCAGTGAATTTAACGACGGCAACTTTGGAGTCGGAAGTCAGTCGATCCACTAGTTCAGTAAGGAACTGTTTGATCTTCAGAAAATGCTCCCAGCCAACGCTGCTAGATGAGTCCACCACGAACACTGCTTGAACCGCATTTGAGCCACATTCCGCTAAACAAATTCATTTTGCTGGGATTCACAAAAGCTGTTTAACTGATGAAAGAAAGAGGATGTCCCAATTTTAAAGGAGAAAAAAATAAAGGCACCGGCAATGGAACCCAGACCGTTTGCGTCGACGTAAAAAATGCTAACCACTACACCACAGCCCCCGAGTCTCATAGGCCCTATTTCTCAATTACAACATAGTTTTAGTCTGGGCCCATTCGTTTATTGCATTACAGAAGCTAATTTTAGTCCGACTAAACGGTTGAAAATCATGCTTAAAATGCCATTCCTTGGCTTTCAGATTAAGGGGGCGCTCCGGGAATCAAGGATTTGGGCAGTATTTTTTCAAAACAGCCAAAATGACCTATCATTCTTGAAGAAAAGTTGCCCAAAATACTATTTCTGATGTTTTGACGTGCATATCTCCATAGCAAAAAATTTGGAAAAAATTGGACAATTTACTGATTTTATTCGACTTTTACACAAATTCAGCAAGTAAGCCAGTGCACCAACGCTTTTTGAGGTTTTCCAAACAGACGATACGTAAATTTTATTAGTCGTAATGTGAAATTAAAAAATTTTTTTTGCGTTCTGTGCAAAAAAATCGCACAAGAAACCATTTTCAGAAGCAGCAGGCTCAAATATAGGCTGTGTGAATACAAAACCAATTTTTCGGCATTCGATTATAAAATGCTGGTAAGATATTTTTCTACAAAAATTTGCACAATTATGTCTTGGCTCTGCGCAGTTGAACAATTTTTTAGTTTTTTAAAATAAAGTTTTGAAATTTACTTTATATGAATTTTATTGCTCAGAGTTCGACTTCGAAAACACATAATGACATTTTTTATCCAAATCCGACAGAAATGTCAAAAACCAAAATAATGTTCAACTAGAGAAGCACATAAGCTGCATTTTGGTATATAAAGTGTGCCTAAACGCCAAGTATAAGCAGAGTTATCGTTTGCCGAAAATTCACTCACGTTTGGTCTTCTGGGAGTCACGTGACATAATCACGTGATTTGAAATTTTGCCTCCAGTGTTCTTTTGTGCCATACTACATATATGTGTGGTAAAGTTTGACATTTGTCAACTTTTTTGCCAATTTTCGGTGTGACCCCCTATTCCCGGAGCGCCCCCTTAAACCTTTTGTGAATTCTATCGGTAATATTTTGTTTTATTTACTTTCAAGTTTTGTTTAATTGTTTTAACTTCTTATATTTTTGGATTCTTTCACAAAAATAGCGTGTCATCATTGTACATGTGCTCTCTTGAAATAAAGCACAATAGCAAAATTTTTTTATATTTGCCCATAAGGTGGTCGAGCACAGGGTGGTGCACAGATTCACCTCTTCCTTGTTTTAAAACCATACCAGGCTACGAGTATAGCTCCAAAACAAGGGCATCCTAACTACATACAGTGTGTGATTGTAACATATGTTGTTAATTCCGATGGCCTCCCTTCCGATCCCAACGGTTACAGTCGTGAGTACCACGTTTTAAGTTTTTCTCAAAAGTTGTTACAATTTTTCTAAAAACTACCCTAATAATTAAGTAAAATATAGTTAAAACTGTCACAATATAAACCATTTTTTATGAGGCAGAAATAACGCAAACAGTAAGTCACTCACGTTTAGTTGGAGCCACGGTGGAAGGTACTGAAATAAAAAAGTCATAATCAGTTTTAATTATGCTTTTTGTCTGAAACAGCATGAAACATGCATGAAACAGTATTTGCAAAATCAGAACTTTGCCAATCAGAAGCGCTAACTGAAGCGCAAAAACTTGCCTAACTTTAAATAATTTAAACAACGGGGATCTGAGTTCTGGAAAAGCTAGAATAAAAAATTAGCTAAAACAAAAGTAAACGATAAAAAAACTAAACGTGAATAAACTAGCTTACCTTTGACATTCTCACAAATTCTGTTGGAAATAAGTCGAATCAGTTTTGAAAGTTTATCGGTGCTGCCAGCGAAAAAGGCGTGCCCGTCTGAGCCAGCCACCTGGTTCAACTGAGCCCGGTCAATATCGTGACCCACTCCCAAGGCGATCACTGGGGCGTCCTAAATAGCAGAGAAATCAAAGTCTGACCAAAATATGTTCAACACTGAGAGAAAACAAGTGGCGTGGTTTTAGCAGCTACTCGCTGTACTCTTGGTGGCTAGAATTTGTTGTTTTTGTAATTGTGAAATCGCATGTTTTATTTCCTCTCTGTGTTCGGCATTTTTGCGCGGCCGCCTCAGCGGCCGTGCATACTAATTTCAGCTAATGCACTGAAACTGAAAATGCATGTAAATCATGCTCAGTTTCAGTGCATCACCTAAGCCTGCTGCACTTACCTAGTGTATCTAGCAGTTCAGCACACGCGCGCTGTGTGTGTAACGTGCGTGCGTGTGTGTCTGTGTGCAGTATGTGTGCTACTGTGTGTACGTCTATACATAGCGCGGCAGGTTGATTGATTAGTTGAGTATCAATATCCGTAATATTGCTTTGTACTTTTATATGAGCGCGGAGAAATCAAGTTTGCTTTTCCACATACATTGGCCAAGGGCCAACGTAAACCTGTTGTGCGAAGAGTCACATCAAAACGACAACAATCACAAACTGAGTCAATTTTTATGTCTAAAAGTACGAGCAGTTGTCTTAACACGAGTAGTCGTTGCACTCAACAGTCTAATGAATTACAGGTCTAAGTACAAACTTATCGACACATAATCACCATTATTAAATTTTTGCTTTGACAGGTTTCAACGATTGTGTAGTCAACTAGTGACTGTGATCGGCTTTGGACCTAGTGAACAATGGATTGATTCCGAGCGACCTGATTTGTCAATTTTCTATGATTTTTTGAAAGTTACATAGCCATAGACCCTTTTCGTATTTGTAAACCTGCTGAGAAACTAGAGTTTACTTAGAATGTGTAGAACTCAGTTTTGTTATAGAAGATGTGCAAAAGACATAAGCGCACGCACTGACTTTTACGCGAGCAGTGCAATGAAAATAAAAACTAACAAGCACGTCTTGCGAGTAAAGTTTAACCAATTTTCGATAGAGTTGGTTACGACATGCTTTGGTAAATGCCGAGGATTTTCTTCGAATATAAAACGCGGCACCAAAAGTTTTTAGACCAAAATTTTTAACATGTTAAGCTGCATCTTGCTTTCAGAACCTTGACAGTTTTTCGAGACGAAAATTAAAATGAAAACTTAACCTTCTTATAAAAACCGTTCAAAACAATCGTATCATAAACACGCCAAAAACAAAAGTTAAAACCGCGTACAAAAAACTGCGTGTTTTGTACATTGCCAGTCATGTCAATTGTCAGCTGGTGAATTAATTAATTAATTAACACAGCAAAATGCATAATAGCATAGCGTGCCAAACCACGGCCTCTGAGGCTGTGCCCCGGTGGACCTTAACTGCTCTGGTACCAACGCTCTGATAAACAATCTAGGCAGCATTGGTGCGACAGATTTTGTCATTACTGCACACTGTGTGCAAAATTATTCAGCAGTCAGCACAGCACTTGACTGACATGCGATCATGATGAGCAATACACGTATTACAACACTATACGCTGAGATGCAAGATTAACACACACAGTGAACACACACGCACACACAAGCAATGTATTTTTAGGACCTGCCAATTTTCACAACGCAAGTAACACAGGGAGAGGGAGATACATGAAAATCGAGCTATTGTAATATAGTATATACGCGGCGGCTGAGGCCGCCGCGTAAAAACCTGTTGGGCTGTGCCACAATAGGAAAATTTAATTAGTATTATAGTGATTAAGTTTAGAAGCAATTGAATGTACATACACCTATGCACGCCAAACGTCGTGTTCCGGATAAATCATGGAGCCTTGAGTTTTCACGCCATTTTAACAAATGTGATCAAGACTCGATCAAAATTGAAGCATAGTATTACATCTGCATCCGAAATTAGAATTAAACTGCTAAAAATAAAATTACTATGATGCCGCGCTTAATTTTACCGATGCGGTAAAATAATACTTGCTGTGGTCATGTGGAAAAATCTACTCTCGTCAAAAAAAGTGCTTGTTTGGTCAGATTTTCAATCATCATCTTTCAATCATAACAGATAACCTAATTGTTATGTTGAACTGCAAGCTGCGTGACCAAACCCAAACCAGTAGTTGCCCCAGTGTTGCTTTATTTCTTTTAATTTGTTACTTATGACAAGTTGCAATTATATAATTTAAAACTGAATAACCTGTGAAGTGTGAACTCTTGCTAAAATATACAAATTTTACAAATGTAACAATTCCAATTGCAAAAACAAGAGCATTCTTTAGGAATTCGTCACAATATCAATACAAATCACCATATTTGTGCCATTGTGCACACTTTTTGCGCAATTTTTACAATCGCAAGTCTATAAAACCCAACAACGTGATCTTGCATGCAAACAAGAATTTGCTTTCATTTGTTTATTTTTAAGCCAAACTCCTCCCGCAATTTTAAAATTTATCCTTACTAGCTTTTGTCGAAGGCTTTGAGCTGGCTTAGCGACGTCGTCACGTGACACTCCGTCAGAGACCACCAGAGCAACGCGTGCTGCACCGCTCGTGCTCCCGTCGAACAACTTGCGACTGGCAAAGTCCAGCGCCCAGCCCAGATGAGTGGAGCCGCCCAGATATGGTGCTGCCTGGATGGCATCTGGAATCAACAAAACTTGCACAAGTAATGGCACAAGCAGGTTTTGCCAGAAATTTGGACAGAATCAAAGTGTTTTAGATATTTTTTATTGATTTTGCTTGGTGTGGTACTTTTAGCAGACCGACAATAAAACTACACTTTCTTTTGCAGCTGTACCTTTATTTGTACATTTGCCAGTGGATAAGTATATTCGAGGATGATTCTTGCACAAAGAAAAACACTTCTGGCATCGGAATGATCCAGGGGTAATTTGAACCATTCATCTCAGGATCAGGAAACAAGCGCTAACTATACGAGCTACTGGGTCACTGTTGAGTTGTCGTACATAAGTTTAAAAACGTAACGCCCATTCTTATTTAAAGTAGGTATAACTTAATCTAGTTATTGGAAATACCGACTAAAAACTAAAACAAAACAAAAAATTTGGCTACTGAACAAAAACAATTACAATCATTTTTGCTTTGTTTTTCATTTCATTTCCCTTACTTTTGTATTTCATTACCTAAATTTCCCTTACCATTTTTTAAAAATACAATGAGCTATTTTTCAAATCAATAAAACTGATCTAAGTAAAAAGTGATCTGGCAATAATGCAAGATACATAATCTACCTACCTCGCAGATATGAACGTTAGGGTCGTTTACTTATAAGCGGATATCCGTTCAGAAGGCAAAATTTCGAAATAAGCACGCTACCATTTACTTATAAGATCAGGGCCCGATTTATCGAAACAAAATGTTCGTCGTTGAAAATGCTCGTCATTGAAAAAGCAAATGTTTGTCGTTGGAAAACAAATGTTCGTCGTTGAAAAACAAATGTTCGTCGTTGAAAAACAAATGTTCGTCGTTGAAAGTTTGTCGTTGAAATTGTTCGTCGTTGAAAAATTTTTCAACGACGAGCTTTGGTTTTGTAGAACATTATTATGTTCTAAAGGACAAAAGCTCGTCGTTGAAAAAATTTTCAACGACGAACATTTCAACGAAGCTCAAGACATCCGTTGAAATGTTCGCCGTTGAAAGTTTTTCAACGACGAACATTTGCTTTTCAACGACGAATATTTGTTTTTCAACGACGAGCATTTTCAATGACAAATATTTGCTTTTTCAACGATGAACACTTATTTTTCAACGACGAACATTTGTTTTTCAACGACGAACATTTATCCTATAATTACGTGTTATGTTCGTCGTTGAAAATGTTTCGATCAATCCAAAATTTTCAACGACGAACATTTTCAACGACGAACATTTTCAACGACGAACATTTTGCTTAGATAAATCGGGCCCAGATTATGGCGTGATCGGCCATTTCGGTCATTCGAATACATAGGCTTACTTTCTACATCGATCAAGCTGTGATGCGCTTGGAATGAAAACAGGAGGCGAGGTCGATCACTGAATGAAACCAGAGCCACTTTGGATTCGGGATGAAGCTCTGCCACCAACTTTGACAGAAACTTCACCACTTTGCGGTAATGCTGCCGACTGATGCTACCAGAGCTGTCTAGAATTATGCTCAACTCCACTGGGCCTTTTTCGCAAAGTCCATTGCTTTCCTCAACTGATTCTGAAAACATAAACAAATACATAATGATAATAAAAAATAAAAATATTTGACAATGGGTTCGCAAAAGATGTTTTGATTAATACTGAATGTGAAACTTTTATTTTGAAATAAAAATATCGTTAACATTTTTTCGCATTTGTATGTTAAAATACACATCAGGTGTGCACCTTGTGTTCACAAGCCGGCCAGACACAGCAGGCAAAAGACCGACTTTATAACGTCCAATTTGCAGAACTGAATTCACACAAACACAAAAGTGTTCAACGCTCAGCTAGACAAATATGCAAAATAGGCTGGTATATAGATACGTAGTACGTACCCACCAACAGAAATACGAAGCACGCACAGACAAAAATACACATAGTACGTAGTGAGTAGCAGACATCCTCTGTAAACTCTAAAGGCTGTTGTTGTGTGTGTGTCAGTTTTATAGTTAATTCGCTAGTTAATCTACGTCAATTTTAACTACTTTAGTTACGTTAGCTAAAATTTCAGCCGCACCAGATTCTGAACAATCCTTGTGATGACTTCCATGTTCGTGAATGTGCACGCTGTGGTCCCCACTGCTGTGTTCGCTGCACGGGTTGTCTGAAGCAAAAACTCTTCTTTTGAACCCTGTTTCACACCATGGGCATGCGGCTCAACTTTGCAAGTCTTACATTTGTAAGAATAGTAAACGCAAAATCAGTTGATTCGTAATGAATCTATATGACAGTTATCAAATTTTATAACTAATTAACTAAAATAAAATATTTATTATTATCATTATACGAGTCTAGTACTACTAGT
This sequence comes from Trissonchulus sp. WLG1_4, assembly GCA_030248245.1. Classification (NCBI taxonomy): domain Eukaryota; kingdom Metazoa; phylum Nematoda; class Enoplea; order Enoplida; family Ironidae; genus Trissonchulus; species Trissonchulus sp. WLG1_4. The sequence continues at coordinate 64,191 of JASANF010019065.1, read as the reverse complement.
GGTTTCGATTTTGATAATAATATCACTCAAAAGTCATCGGTTGCGTAATGGCAGAAAAGTTACGAAACAACGTAACTTTTTTTCAGGTACCAACCAAAGTCTTAGGAAACCAAATGCTGTCAAATTTTTAAAAAAATAATCCCGACTGGGGTCAAACCAGCGACAACCAGGAACTGTGTGTCCTGATCGAAAGTAGAACAGTGCTTACGGGGGCTGCTGGCTACGCTAAAAACGTTGAATTTCTTTCTTGTATAAATTTAAACACTACAAAAGTTTATTTTTCCACTTCAAAAAAATTAAAATAATTATAATTGTGCTTAGAAGAAAATAAGCTTTCCATCGGTGTACTGAAATCTGAATTACTATATTTATACTTTTTTGACAATTTTGGGCTTACTTTCGTGACACGACTCAACAGAGGCTATCACAATGCATATGGCAATGCTTAAAATATAAAAATTACTACACATAGCGGGCTGGGGACAATTTATTCGAGCTACAATGATTCTGTAGACGTTTCGGTGTGGTTAAAACAACGACACTCTTGTACAATTAGGCTAATAAATCTCGTTTTGTATAAATACCGCGGCCATGCTAGTTTCGTTATTCTTTTAATGTCATGCTTGCACAGCTGAGAAGCTGATTCTGCTGGGGAAAAATCAAAGGTCAGAAAAATGTAGCTGAATTAAAACTTATTAAAATACCAAAATATCAGACGTGAATGAAATTAAAATGATGAAAAACGGGTATTAATGAAGCATAGACAGACTAGTTCCGAGATAATCGTTTGTAGTCGATTCTGAGAAATAAGTCTAGGGGCCTATTTCTTTATATTCCGGATTAAACGGACTGGACTTATTTTAGTCCGAGGTTTTGGAATGGCAAATCTGGTTAAACGGACTAAACTAGTTAAAATAAGTCAGCGGCTTCATTTTAGTCTGACACCATTCCAAAACTACCACCAGACTAAACGGATTTAACATGTACGCTTAACATTAGCGTGCATAGTTGAGTCCATTTAGTCCGATTAAAATGCAGCGCGCTAAAAGCTAAGTCCTTTTAATCCGGAGGTTTTGTAATGGCATTTTTCAGCATAATTTTTAAACCGTTTAGTCCGATTATAATTAACCCTTCAATCCGGTAAAGGAATAGGCCCTAAGTTTAATACAGAAGCGCAACAAAATTTTACTTCCCTTAACCTGGCGTACCTTCAACGCATGTTTAATTGCCAGAAGTATATTTTAAACAAGCACGTTCTGCAAGTAGGGTTAAACTAATATTCGATACCTAGATATCATTCCGACATGCTTCAACTGCCGAGGATACTTTTCGAAGATAATATGATACCCGGCAGCAAAATTTTCAAAGCCGACGCTTTCACATAACATTTCAACTTGCAACATGACATTAAGAATTAATAACTTAATTGCAAAAGCCGTTCATAAATATTACCCTCCTAATACAATAACCTGTTGCATGCTGCTGTCACGCGCAATGGCATGCACAGCCTGGCAGGGTGAGGTTTGCCAACAATTTTTAGACTTGAAACCGTTAAGGTCCCGCAACGCTGCTAAACAATCTACGAAACACTGTTGCGACAAATTTTGTCATTTTACTGTACTATGCATAATTTGCAAGCATGTCATTTGAAAGGCATGCAAATGAAATACTTGGACTTGTTGCATTTTACCAGTTTTTTGCAATAGTGTACATATATGTGGGTAACGAAGGCGTTTAAGCGAAATCGAAATAGCACTTTTTGTGCTATAGCGCTTTTTTTATGCGCTATAAGCGCTATGGAATTTGCTATATTGGGGGTACTATAATGCGCTATTTCCGCTATATGCGCTATCGAAGGTGCTATATGCGCTATTTGCGCTATAGCGCTTTTTGGGGGTGCTATATGCGCTATCGAAGGTGCTATATGCGCTATTTGCGCCATAGCGCTTATAGCGCCATAGCGCTATAGCGCTATATGCGCTATATGCGCTATCGAAGGTGCTATATGCGCTATTTGCGCTATAGCGCTGTTTGGGGGTGCTATATGCGCTATTTGCGCTATATGCGCTATCGAAGGTGCTATATGCGCTATTTGCGCTATATGCGCTATCGAAGGTGCTATATGCGCTATTTGCGCTATAGCGCTTTTTGGGGGTGCTATATGCGCTATTTGCGCTATATGCGCAATCGAAGGTGCTATATGCGCTATTTGCGCTATAGCGCTTTTTGGGGGTGCTATATGCGCTATTTGCGCTATAAGCGCTATCGACGGTGCTATATGTGCTATTTTTTGGATATGGATGAAACTTCGACAGAAAAATGGCCAGGGGGGATTTGAACCACCCATTGCTAGATTGCTAGCTTAACGCTCTACCGACTGAGCTACGCTGGCCTATTGGTGTTTGTGTTAATTTCCCTTTAAATAGTGATGCTGATCTTGGATAGCGCTTATAGCACCTGAGGGTGCTATTTGCACTATTTAGGCGCTATTTTGTGCTATTGGCTAGCTTATTGAAAAGTTTTTGTACTTTTTAGCACGTATACGATCTCTCAATAAACAAAAAAAATTTTAAAAGTATTTTAAAACTTTTGTTTGTGTTCTGGACGTCGATATGAAATAATGGTGCATAAATAGCGCATATAGCACAACGATAGCGCATCAAAGTGCTATAAGGCTAAATAAGGCTGCTCATAGGCTTAAAAAATAGCGCTTATAGCACCTGAGGGTGCTATTTGCGCTATTTAGGCGCTATTTTGTGCTATTGGCTAATTTATTGGAAACTTTTGTATTTTTTGGTAAGTATACGGTCCCTCAATAAATTAGAATAATTTTAAAATTATTTTTAAATTTTTGTTTGTGTTCTAGTCGACGATATAAAAAAATAGCGCATATAGCACAACGATAGCGCATCAAAGTGCTATAAGCGCTATTTTTTCGTAGGCTTAAAAAATAGCGCTTATAGCATCTGAGGGTGCTATTTGCGCTATTTAGGCGCTATTTTGTGCTATTGGCTAATTTATTGAAAACTTTTGTAATTTTTTGTAAGTATACGGTCCCTCAATAAATTAGAATAATTTTAAAATTATTTTTAAATTTTTGTTTGTGTTCTAGTCGACGATATAAAAAAATAGCGCATATAGCACAACGATAGCGCATCAAAGTGCTGTAAGCGCTATCTTTTCGTAGGCGTAAAAAATAGCGCTTATAGCATCTGAGGGTGCTATTTGCGCTATTTAGGCGCTGTTTCGTGCTATTGGCTAATTTATTGAAAATTTTTGTTTTTTTAGTGAGTATACGGTCCCTCAATAAATTAGAATAATTTTAAAATTATTTTTAAAATTTTGTTAGTGTTCTAGTCGACGATATAAAAAATAGCGCATATAGCAAAACGATAGCGCATCAAAGTGCTACAAGCGCTATTTTTTCGTAGGCTTAAAAAATAGCGCTTATTGCACCAGATGGTGCTATTTGCGCTATTTAGGCGCTTGGACGCTGCTTGGACTTGATTATTATTATTATACTATTATGATTATTAACTTATTATTGCTTTAAACTATTTCTCGTTCTTTTCCTGCTTAACAAGTAAGTTATATATGTTTTTTGGTTATTTCCTTTAATGATCTGTTTTTAGTAGAATATAAATATGCTGGAGAATACTTTATTTACGAATCTTTTTATTTATTTATGAATCTTTTTACCCTTCTAGGGTTTAATTTTGCGTAACCAACTGGAGCGAAGAATGGAAAGTTATGTTGGGTAATTGCCTACAATTTTGACAAATAGGAGCCAGGGATGGAAAGCCCTACAAACCCAACCCGGGGGGTGGGGGGGGGTGGGCGCCTACTGAATCTTTTTACCATTCTAGGGGTTCATTTTGCGTAACCAATAGGACGAAGAATTGAAAGTCATGTTGGGTAATTGCCTACAATTTTGACTAATAGGAGCGAGGGATGGAAAGCCCTACAAACCCAACAACCGGGGGGGAAGGGAAGGGGTTGGCGCTTACGCAATAAATTGGCCAATAGCACAAAATAGCGCCTAATTAGCGCAAATAGCACCCTCAGGTGCTATAAGCGCTATTTTTCAAGCCTATAAAATAAATAGCGCTTATAGCACTTTGATGCGCTATCGTTTTGCTATATGCGCTATTTTTTAATATCCTTTATCAAAACACAAACTAAAAGTTTAAAAGAATTTTAAACTTCTTAATTTTAATTGAGACATATTATACGTACTAAAAAGTACAAAGTACGTTTTTGAGCTGGAAACTATAATAGCGCAAATAGCGCAAATAGCGCCTAGGGGTGGGGGGTAAAATCTCGTGCTCGTGCACGCTTACACGAGACATCTATCCTTCAGCGATAGAAATCTGCCAGAAGCCCGAGGTACAATCTAGCGACATTAAATACAGCACACCTTTACCTAGCGAAGCAGATTTTCCGTGCGAGGTTTCTTAAAAATACTCTACTCTGTAGATATCCCGTGTTGCCATATTCGAGCCGGCTTTTGAGAAGTCATGAAACATCTCAAGTCTGATCTCTTGCATGTATGATAGATGGAAAATCTTCTGATAATGATAAGAGAATCCTTTGCTTATAATAGACGGTCCTACATTTAGGTCGGCATTCAGCAACCCGTTGAAGCCCTTTGATTGGTTAGAATTGTTATTGACGTTTGATGCTGAGAGACAAATGTCAAAAAATAAAATATCAATCTTAATAGGTTTGTATGTATAATATTAATAATATAAGAGCTAACTTTAGATATATAATTCGTGTTTGTACAATAAAACACCTTTGTACAATATGGCGACTTAACACATACCTGTTCTAGTAGTGCTGATCGCTGCTACAAGTTTTATCACAAGTTCACTACATGAAGGAACCTATTTAAATCAAATATTAAAATACTCTTAATATACTATTAATATCAATATTAAAGTCCGAGAAAAATCCGATTTATATTAATATTAAATTAAAATCCGATTTATATTAATATTAAATTAAAAATATTTCGGGAACTTTATATATAAGTATATGTATTAATATTACATTAAAAACAAGTCTGGTGAGTCAGTTTAGACTTTTTAGACTAGGTTGACCAGATGCACAGCATGAAATCACTTAAGGGGGTAGTGTCGCGAAAGCAGTCGATTTTGCGCGACTGTAAAACTTGTTCAGTAAAATGTTAGAAATTGTTCTTTTATATTTTAAAAATCTACCAAAAGCCAAATTATTTTACCAAGTTTCAGCAAAATTGGTGCAGCATATAGTTTGCAATAATGTCTCAAAGTCGGAAAAATGACGAAAAAAAACCTATTCACATTCCATTTTTTAGTCACATTTATCAATTTTTCTGTTTAGTTTTTTTACACAGACTAATAGCACATATGTTATAGTTTATGCACACAAAATTTAGTGCAGATTGCTGGAACGGCTGTGGAGTAATACTAGTTTGAACTGTGAAGGTGTACTTAAACTGTAAAATAGTAATAGCATTAATGATAAATTGTGGAAAATCTAGACGCTTATTTTCAAATCAGAAGAAAAACGAACCTTCAATTTTCTTTTTTCTTATTTGTCGCAAAAAATTGTGCGTCCACACATGATGTGTACTTCACAAGCTCGCCAATCTGATATCTGGCTTGATTTTTCGAACTTTTATGTCCCTATTGTGTGATTTCTGGCTTACTAATGACGATTGGTCCAAGATATTTGTCAATATTGATAGTGTGATGTCTGGCAGTAATTATTTGATACCATACAGCGTTGGACTAGCTTCTCATTGCATGTACTACTTCAAAACAAAAAGTTCTATTTTCACAGCCTATGAGCAAAACTGCTTTCGCGACACTACCCCCTTAAAACATAAAAAGTTTTCAATGTGAATTTTTGAGAAGCGATTTCATCTTATGTAATATTGCGAAAGGTTTTTGAAAAAGATTTGATGCACTACTAGCATCGTACTCATAAGTTCAATGTTTACATTGAGCAAGTACATGTGTACACATGTGTGTGTGTGTGAACTTGTGAGTAGGATGCTAGTAGTGCATCAAATATTTTTCAAAGTAATTGTAATTGACTGATATTACATATCTTTAAAGCGTCGATAACGCGTAAACCTAACGTTAACTGAACATTTTTTAAAAATCAAAAAGCCGTGCAATGGCAAACTTTTGTTGCGCATCTGGTGGTGCAGAAAGCAAGTTTCAACCATTTACCGTTTCAAAGGGCTGATCATTATTATGTTCTTCATGAAAATAAGGATAGTATAATACATAAATCAGGAATGATATTCATATTAAGGGGGCGCTCCGGGAATCGGGGGTTACATCGAAAATTGGCAAAAAATGGCAACTGTCAAACTTTACTTCACATATATGTACTATGGCACATAGGAACACTGGAGGCAAAATTTCAAATCACGTGATCATGTCACGTGACTCCCAGAGCACCAAACGTGAGTGAATTTTCGGCAAACGATAACTCTGCTTATACTTTTTGTATAGTCACACTTTATATACCAAAATGTAGCTTATGTGCTTCTCTAGTTGAACATTATTTTGGTTTTTAGCATTTATGTCGGATTTGGATAAAAAATGTCTTTATGTGTTTTCGAAGTCGAACTCTGAGCAATAAAATTCATATCAAAAAATTTCTAAGCTTTATTGTAAAAAACTAAAAAATTGTTCAACTGCGCAGAGCCTAAGACTATAATTGTGCAAAATTTTGTAGAAAATTATCTTACCAGCATTTTATAATCGAATGCCGAAAAAATGGTTTTGTATTCACACAGCCTGTATTTGAGTCTGCTGCTTCTGAAAATGGTTTCTTGTGTGATTTTTTTGCACCGAACGCAATAAAATTGTTTTAATTTTTCACTACGACTAACAAAATCTACGTAACGTCTGTTTGCAAAACCTCAAAAAGCGTTGATGCACTGGCTTACTTGCTGAATTTGTGTAAAAGTCGAATAAAATCAGTAAATTGTCCAATTTTTTCCAAATTTTTTGCTATGGAGATATGCACGTCAAAACATCAGAAATAGTATTTTGGGCAACTTTCATTCAAGAATGATAGGTCGTTTAGGCTGTTTTTAAAAAATACGGCCCAAATCCTTGATTCCCGGAGCGCCCCCTTAATATTAAATTAAAAATAAGTTGAAAAGTTATAAAAAAATAGTTATACTAATATTAAATTTAAAATATTTCAGGGACCCTATTTATATTAATAGTTATATTAAAAATGAAATCCCAATATTAAAATAACGGTAGTATGAACTATGAATTAGGCTTAAGGCCGTGTTTACATTGAGCTTTTTTTCAGCTGCTCAAGCAGCTGAAAAAAGCTGCAGCTTTTTTTCAGCTGCTCGAGCAGCTGGAAAAAAGCTGCAGCAGCTGGAAAAAAGCTGGAGCAACTAAAAAAATGCTGGAGCAGCTGAAAAAAAGCGGATAAGTATGGCGGTCACTATGGACTAGCTGCTCCGTTGCTATGACAACGCTGCAGTTCCCGCATTTTTTCAGCTGCTCCGGCTTTTTTTCAGCTGCTCCAGCTTTTTTCCAGCTGCTCGAGCAGCTGAAAAAATGCCGGAAACGTCGAAAAAAAGCTGCAGCTTTTTTTCAGCTGCTCGAGCAGCTGAAAAAAAGCTCAATGTAAACACGGCCTTAGACGGACTCACAGAAACTACTTTAGTTTGGTGAAGTATAGGGCCCATCTGTCAAACTTCTAGTGAACAACACCACAACTATCAAAACAATCTGCGTCTGTAATCGTAATGTAACTATTATAAAAAAACGTAATATGTTTTGGAAAAGTGAAGGTATTATTTATTAAAACTAAATCCTGAACTGTGTAAGCCAACCGTGTAGGCAGCCCTGAAACAGCTTAAAAATGTGTTACACTGAGAGAATACTGAACAAGACTGCCTACTTGTGTCAACGCGTATATGCAGCCACATTGATTGCTGGAGAAATTCAAGTAATCATGGCATGGCTGTTTTTTTCTTCGCACAGTGCAGTTGCATAAACTAAAACTTTGAATTTAGCCTATCGCTGTCGCAAATTATCTTGAATTTGTTTTGTGTATACTTTTTAATAATATATTTCTCTCGCTTATGCGTGTTATCGTGTTGATTTTGTTTAATTTGGTCACACTTTAAAGAGTTGCCAGTATTCTTTTTTGTTTAGCTGAGCTGGTGTCCACGTTTTCCTGAAAGTTTGTTAAAGGTAAATTGCTTTGCTAGTAGCTACTAGCTACATGTTTTTCACATCTGTAAATATCAGGTAAATTTTATCTGAAATTCTTGTAAAAAATATCTGAAATTTATCTGAAAAGCCAGTAACATTTTTTTCAGATAAAATTCAGAGTTTCTGAATTCTGGGTGAAATTCTCTGAATTTACCCTGAACTTCTCTGAAATTTATCTGAAATTTCTCTGAAAGTCTGTAAAATGTCTCTGAATGGAAAGGGTAAAAAACATCTGAAAAATCCGTAACCGAAAAAATTTTACAGAAAATTCAGATTCCTGGTTTTCCTGTGTATACCGTCTGGTCCAACCTGAAAAAATTGTCAACAAGGGGCCCCCCTTTGGTTTTTGTGGTTCGGCGGAAAAATTGCCGACACGTCGTCAATTGATGAAATTTAACTTAAAAAAATTTCTCCAATTTTTTGTTGGGGGCCCCCAGACCTCCGTGTGGCGGTATGGCTAATTATTCCTTGTTATTATCTTTTATGAAAGCTTCTGCATGTTTACAGGAGTATATATACATCATGCTGCATTTACTTTGTCTAGTTTATACACTGTCTGGTGTGAGTCAAGTGCCCCACGAAGCCAAGTCAGTAACCTAATGATCCAGAAATAGGCGGCAAAATTAACGTACGCTTAAAAGATTGTACATATACTTTAATGTCTCGAACTGAGCTGCCTCAGTGCCTCATACATTTACCTTGTTGTATTGCATTGCTGTGATTGTGACCGGAGTTTTATATACCATTTTTTAGGGATGCCCGTTTTGAAGCGTCAGCAGTTTGTGCCTGACCCACCGCCAGATGATTTAGATTCCGATGAAGAAGTTTTCTTTTGTCCGCCGACAAAGGAAATATTCAGAGACTACAAGTATGATGAAACCCAAACAGCAAAGAAATATTTTTTATAATAATTTCTTTCGTAACTTCAATTAGCGTTTTTTCATTTGTTAGATAAGCCTAGTTTTCTGTTTATCAGAATAACTTAACTGTATTTTACTGTATTAGACTGTATTAGAATAAGGTTTTCTGAATATTTCAGTCAGACTTACATTTTAGATTTATACATTTTGCTTATTTTAGTGATTATTATGAGCGCACAATATTGCTGAATTCGTTGGTGTGGTCGTGTGCTTATTCGGGAAAAGCTAATCTGACTTTTGAAGTGAGTTATTTATTTATTATCGTTATCTTTATTAATTATCGATTCGTAAATTAAGCGCCACGGTTGTAATCGCTTGGAATTTTTTTGGAATAGTTTTTTCACAAAATAATTGTTTTCGAAAAAAATTAATAAAAAATTTTTGCCGCTCCCACTCTGAAATTTTATCCGCGCCTGAAACCTCCTACTGTCCCAGTCAAAAAATGTTTCCCAGACTAGTGTTTAGTATGCCAGCCCCAATTTGCTCAAGCCAACATAGAATTCTCAATTCGGAGAATTTTTTTTGACTTAGCCTAAGCCTTTCCCCTTAAAGCACGGTTCATACTTGTCTTTAAAAACATCCTATTCTAGGGTTGGGCGCTGTCGCGCCAACCCTGATAAGGACAGGGACAAGGACAATTTTCTGTCCACTACAGTGTAAATATACCGTTGACAGAACGTTTGGTCTAATTTTTTGCATACGAGCTAGACTTGACCTTGAAATTTTATCGTGCAAGGGACAAGATAAGGACAAGCATGAACCGGGCTTAAGCTGGACAGACATACATTGACAAAGGAGCATACATGTAACAGCACCAAAATTTTGGGTTTCGGACCCCCCTCTCATTTAATTTAAGAATTTGACAGTTTTTGGTCAAAAGTAAGGCAGAAATCGCTTAAATTTCATCAAAATTTCATCCCATTTTTCAAGTGCCAAGTGCAAATACTTTGTTCAAATGCTAAAATACATTGACTGTAAATGTTGCTCGCACGCCGGGACACTCCCCCCCTCTTTTTTCCCTCGGCGGGACCCCCCATACCTCCCTCCCCCGGAACCGAATTTTTTTGGGGGGTCTTCCTCCATCCTTCCCCCCCCCCACCAACTACATGTATGATAAGGAGCATTGAATAATAATTATTGCAGGAGGCATTGGAGTCTGAAACCAGCGCAGAAGAATCACTACAGACCATTCCTCCGCTGCTGCTAGAAGCCGTAGCGAGTCTGGTGGCGCTGTCTGGTCGCGGCAAGTCGGACCAATTGGAGGCTGACATCTACTCGTTCATTAAAAATAGATTCGTGCTCGGCGAAGAGGTGGAGGTCAGCCGGAGCACGGGCAGGTGCGATTAATTGATTAATTAACTAATTAATAAATATTTAATTGAAAATATTGAATTATATAGTAATTAATTCGAAATAACTCAACTAGCTATTTGTGTCAACTTTGGCTCACTGAAACGTAGGTTCATAGTGTGATATTTCCGTTACGCTGTACAAGACTGGTCAAGGATTATATACACATTCATTATCGCAGTCCCAATTTTACTAATAATAATAATTATTATTATTCAAGAATTTATAATTATCTAAGGTTTACGGAACGAACGTTCATGGTGTGATATTTCCGTTAAACTCTACAGGGCGCGTAAATCATTTTTATTTATACGCAGTCTCAGCAGATTTTGCTTACAATTTTGTATTTTTGTAGCTATTACAAGAATTTTGTCTGGTGACATGGCACCATCTGTTTACAATCTAAATTAGTCAGTAGGGATATGAAACTGGCAGTGATTGCCAATTTTTACATTTAAATATTTTATTTTTTAAAATTTGTATTGATGTTTGTTTTGCAGACTGCTGTGTCAGATTGTGGATGCGAAGTACAGTGGTCCGACGAAAGCTGCCAAAGTTAATATGATTAACGGAGCTGCAACGTCGGATGATGAATCCAAAGGGTGAGTATAACAATGAATTATTAATTTGATTTTATAATTAATTAATTTACTTATTCGTGATATTGTTAAAGATTTGTTTAAAATTTGGCCCATTGAACGTACAACGTCACAAAACTTGTTTTTGTAGCCCGTGTATTAAATATTTTGTTATAACGACCAAATAATGTTTTTACACTAGTTGTATGACAAAAGCCCTTGCGTACTTTTTCTTTTTTTACTTTGCGAATGTAGCTTTTCTAAGGCTGCTGAACAATTATTATCTCCGAAGAACGCCCCAGAAAGCAATCTCTGTATCGTTTCGGCGAATGACATCTTCAGAACGAAACATATTTGAAATAAGTGACGGAGCGACGGAGGCTTTGTTCGCATTTTGCTCTGCAAAAAAAAGAAAAAACTTCTTTTTGTGAGAGATTAGATAGTCTTAGCATATGATTTTATAGCGCTATCGCTATGTCATTTGTGATTCTAGCACCGACAAGCTTAGCGAATTTTACCCTCCTTCCAGCAAATATCAGTATTTACTCAAACCATTGTCCTCAAAGCGACAACTGGAGAACTTTTGGTCCACTGGTGATTCCTTAGCGTGAGTTGATAAAATGTTCAATTAATTAATTATTAATTAATTAACGAAACATTCTAGTAGTTTATTTGTTTACTCGAACACAGGTATTAAGCGTGTTCTCTATTGGGGGCTACAATATGTTTAATCCGATAGCGTGTATATATAGAATAGATTTAATAACTAACTTTATATTTTACTTATTTATTTATTTTGTTCCTTAAATCTGTCCAACTCAGTCTACTATTTCTAAACTACGGATAGTGCGTGTCTGTTTGATACCGTAAAGTTATATTATGAAAGTTTATGAGCTGTTTTTTGTTTGCAGGCGAAAAAAGCTACACTTATCCCGGTTGAAGATTAAAGTTTTCATCAAATTCTATTGTGAATATTCCTCGCGCATCTGGCAGCTAAAAGTAAGCATACTTATTTCACGGCGTTTGGCTCAATGCAAGTAAGGTATTTTACTAGATCAATGCTCCCCCCTTGCAGGGGTATGACCACAAAGTTAACAATATTGCATTAGTTTAGCTTTAGGGTATGCATTTTTTTAAAATGTTAGTGTTTCAAACCCAAATTTAAATGACTTTTAATGAAACCTTTAGTACCAGTGTTATGGTTAGATTATGGATTCCGGCCTTTATCTACCAACGGGGTTTTTCCATACTCTTCTACCTTCTTGCAATATTAGGTGGAACAGTTTTTTCATTATGACAAATCTGCCGTTTTTTGAATCATGGATTTCATTAAAAAAACATCTGCGTTGCTTTGTTTTTTTTGTAATTTTTTTGTTTTAGAGCGGCCCTCTCCTGAAAAAAGCCAACTTTGAAGCCTATTTTGTGGGTCCCCGACCCGTCTTCCCTCACACCCCTGGCAAAAAAGACAGCACATTAGGTTTGTGATTTACGTGGTCTAAGGACAAGTATTCCCAAAGCCCGGTTCATACGTGTCCTTGACAAGATAGAGACAAGGACAAAGACAATTTTGGTCAAATTTTTTTAATTGACTGAATTGTGTTTTTTGAATTTTTTGTAGTCGAATTTCGTCTTGAACTAGATTTTTTGGCACAGAAAATTAGATTAGGCCTTTTGGTTTTCTTGGAACTGCTTGAGGACAAAACGATAGTGTTGAAAATAAAGACTGTTATGAACCCGGGCTTTAAATGGATTAGATTAACATTAATTGTTGAATCGGGCTTTAAATGAAGCAGAATATCTATGAAGCAAATGCAAAACACAATTTGTCACGCCATAGATTAGAAATTTTGCGGCTGAACAGATATACAGGACAGCTGTAAGCATACAATATGTACACGGGGTCTCGGTCTGGGAGGGAGGCGGGCTTGTCCCGGATTTTTTGAAATTTTAGGGGGGTTTGTCCCGACGATTCCGGTGCTTGAACCGGCAAAAATTTTCAATTTTCGCCTAAAAATAGGAAATTTTCACAAATATCGCTCATTTTTAAAGCGTTTTACATCGATTTGGGGCGATTTTGGAGAGTTTAGGCACTTTTTGTTCAGCAAAAAAAGGAGGGCCCCCCTGACCACCTCCATGTATATCTGTAGCTGTAAGTATGAATCAACCCTTAATACAACAATAATGTGGCTAATTTCAGATAAGTCCATTAAATCGAGTAGTGGCAAAAAGTCCGGCAGCAAAAATTCCAGTCCCAGTGGCAAGAATGATAAGTCGAGTCAGAAGAAAAAGAAGAAGAGCAAACAGCAGCAAGAGAAAAGCAATCATTGCAGCAACAATGCGGCCAAGAACGAGTCCTACATGAGTGCGGCGCGTCGCATTGCTGCTGACGTGGTGGACGGGGTGCGAGCTGAAAAACAGGCCGCAGCTTCCCAGACCCCCTCCGCAGAAGACTTGGCTGCGAAACGGGAACAGGTAGGTGTTATGTTTTTTAGGAGGGGGCTGACATTGACATTGGCTTTGGAAATTGGACTGAAGGTTAGTAATATCATTTTTTCAATACTTTTGCGATGGCTGGGGTGTTAATTGAGCTTTGGGGCGGTCAGTAGATGTGATTAGATTTGGCTATCATTTCGGTGGAGAGGGATAGACTTCCCACTCCCATATCTCTGGGGCCTTCAGCATATTATACTATTTTAATATTTTAAAATACTTATATAGTATTTTTTTAAAATGGACTCTACAACTTACTCTCTTTTGGAGACCTCCCCAAAAAAATTGTGTAATGTCTCACCGCCCTTGTGTGGCGGCTGGCTGCATGCGGTAATTTTTTTTGCTGTCTGCACCGAGTTTGTGTATGAAAAGTTTAGTATGAAAATGCAGTGTTAAGCAGTCACGAATATGATGACAAAGGCCTTCCGTCTTTTAGTTTTATAGTATATGTTTGTAGGAAAAAGAACGTCAACGGAAACTGAAGGAAGAACAGAAAGAGCAGAAGCGGCTAGAAAGAGAGCGAGAGGCTCAGTGGAAGAAGCCCAGGGACGACCTACTCTGTGATGATCTGAAGGTATAGCTGAAGTTAGACTACTTCTAAAGCCCGGTTCATACTTGTCCTCTAAGAACACAGGGAGAGGGAGAAGGACAATTTTCCGTCAGCTGGTGTGAAGCATTGTCTTGAGCGATTCGGCTATGTTATGTATACAGTCTGAAACTGATCGGCTTTTTAACAAAAATCTGCTTTTTTAATCGAATAGTTTTCTTGCAATGACTGCTCAAGGACCAACTATCGGGACAAGGACGAGTATCAACCGAGCTGGCGAGTTGAACTATTTCTAATCTTTAGGTTGACAAGTTAGACTACTTATATTCTCTCTAGACAGTACTTGTAAACTGCTGCTTTGTTTAGACTTCGACTTTTGGCTAGGCTTTGTAAGGAAAGGACTGGGAATTATAGACTATTTCTATCCTTAGGTTGGCAAGTTAGACTAGTCTATTTCTATTCTCTCTAGGCAGTTTTATTAGACTGCTACTGTTGACTTTTTTGTTTTGGGGTTGCCGATAGATGATTGGCTAGGCTTTGTGGTTGATTCTAGCCGCTGCCCAGATTGGATCCCGTTCAGTTGCCACGGGGTTTTCCGGCTGATCGGTTTGCTCGCTGTCTGGCTGTCTTGCAATTTACCCATTCCTTCGCTGATCTGATCAGTGTAGAGGATGATCTATTTCCGGATGGCATTAGTTTTGGTATAATGTGGAGTTTTTTTTTGTTTTTTTGAAAAAATAGGAATGTTTAACATTTTTTTACTGTTGTAAGTAAAGGGAGACGAAAAAGTTTTGTATTCCTGAGCGGTGGCGGGTCTATGGGATGCCCGAAATGGTTGTCAAATGAATTCGTAGACTTAATACTCCCCCCCTTTGATCAAATTAAATTGTACACGTGTCCTCCCCTTTTTTTACATAAGCCGAAAAAATTTTCCCTTTTCAAGGAGTTTTGCTAAAATCTCCCCCCCCCCCCGCACACAAGCGCACACCGAAATTTCATCTTGGTTTCGCCCCTGTTCGGGCGTTTCTTACACTGGAGCTTAATGAGCGGTCAATATAATTTTTATAATTTACTATTTAAAAATACTAATTATGCTCGCCCCTTTGAACGAAGCATCATAATCACAATATGAGCAGCAGTTGCGAGCAAACTGTATGGGAGGTCAAAACTGAACCCCACTTAACTTTTGTTGAACTTCTTAAATTTCAGAGACGTTCCTGGACTTTCTGCACAGCCAGACGGAAGGTCCCCTTTTGGACGTGTTCAGTTTCTATCTGAGGGCTGTGTTCCATTTGCAACAGCAGGAGGATGGCGACGAGGGTATGACTACCCTGTGGTTATTGTTTGATTGCAGTCATACAATATGTAACAGGGTCAAAATTTTAGTGATGCCTCTCCGGGGACCCCTGAATTTTGGGGACCCCTGAATGACCAAAAATACCCTAAATTGACAAATTTTGTGAAATTTTTGAAAATAAGTGGCATTTTTAGCAATTTGCCCCAATTTTGGGTGACCGTCCCTGGATTTTTTGGGGGGTGCCCCAATGCCCCATCCTCCCCCCCCCCCCTCTCACATGTACGATTTCAGCGTATGAAGAGAATTTGTTGAGACCAATGTTTGCTGGTTGTCTGTGATTCTATTTTCTGGTGCCAATTATTTTTCATTGCTAAGGATCAAAATTTGTCCTTTTTCCTGCTCCTTTTGTCCCTGAGGACAAGTACGAACCGGACTTCAAAGCACGGTTCATACTTGTCCTTAACAACATAGTGACAGGAACAAGGATATTTTTTATTCAACTGTGATTGTAAGGCATAGACTGATTAGTTTCATATAGAGTATAATATATTGCTAAAAACGAGAGTGGACGCATAGTTTATTATTATTTTGACAAATGAATCATTTGGTGAGGCAGTTTTCTTGGAATTGCTTAAGGACAAACCGATAGGGACAAGCACAAGGACGAGTATGAACAGGGCTTTAACTGTGACGACTGTTTCAGTGGACGTGACAGACCGTCTGGAGTGCCAAGACGTAGGGGAGCTGGAACATAAATACTACTACAACACCATCCGGGAGGCCACCCATCAAGCCATGCTGGCCCGCAAAATACACGGTGCGTCGGGCAATAACTAAACCTGTTAGACATAGTTTATATAGTTGTCATGCAAATTAGTATTTTTGGCTGGAGTTAATAATAATATTATCAACTATAAGGTTATTATTCTATTATTGATTAATTAATTTTACGTACTAATTATTTAATACTTAGAGTTTTCCTTTAAAAGTTAGTTTTGAAGTTGACACACTGTCACTATTCAGTAACATAACCTCGATGTTTGACGTAAAACCACTCTGTTAAAGTCGAGCGCATGAAATACACACAGAATTTTTTCATTAATGTTCTTTTTCTTTCGAAAGGAACGTTTTTAGACCGAGTCTAAAGAGTGAATCATTTTGTGAATCAAGTCTGAGTTATTAAGTATCTCAGCAAACTAAAAATTTAATCTAATCCGTTTAATCCATCATTATTCTGTAGACAAAATTTAATCTAATCCGTTTAATCCACTTATTAATCTGTCTAATTTCAGGCTGTTCTCTGGCCGATCTGCCCCTGGAGCCCCACTCCCTGGCCACAGTGCTGCTCAGCCATCTGCGGTGCGGCGGCTATTTCGCCGGGCGTGCGGTAGTGCTGTGGCGCTACCAACAGCGCGGCGGCCATCGGAGCTGGGAAGACCCGGCCGTGCAATTCCGCACAGACCATCCGGAGATTGTGGACGCTCTGCGGGATAAAGAATTGCCACAATTGACGGCTGGTAGGCGTGGAAATGGAGGATTTATTGTTAAGTAGATTTTACAGGGTTTTTGTAGTGGAAAGGCTGATTTGTTCGTAACTGATTTTATGCTATTTTGTGTGGGGCTTATTTTCCATAAGCAATTGAAAATATTATACTTTAAAAAATGGGCTTTTTGTGCTTGAACAAAGTTGGTGCTTTTTGTGCTTGTTGAACCAAGTTTGTGCTTTTTGTGCTGGAACAAAGTTTGGATTCGCAAAATGATGGCGTGAAAAAATTCGCATTCCCTTCCTTTTGCCCCACAGTCGATTCCCCCATCAAAAACATGAGGAAAAACAGGCCATTAAAGTTTTTCTATTTATCATAATAATTTGAATTGTTTCATTTTTTGTTTTTATGTTTTTTTAACTATTTTTGTTTTTTTCAGAACAGCGTCTTCTGTTGGTCGAGCTTTTGGTCAATCAACTTTTGACGTTTTCCGCCATTCGAGACGAAGTGGACGCGTCGGCAGAGAAAATTCGTGTCCTGAAGTGGAGATGGAAGCAGCTTCAGTTTCTGGAAAATCGGCAGGATAAAGAAGCTAATATTGCTAGGTGGGGATTTTGTAAATCCTTATTCATGATGATAAATTTTTGTGTTATAATGTTTGGCTTATGCTTCACATTTCACCCGTGTGGTGTATACGTCTTGACTGATAAGGAAATTGGAGCAAGTTTGACTGTTAAAAATTTCACTAGCTGGCGTTTTCTTTTTTAAACTGAATTTTACAGTGTTAGGAATAAATTATATAAATTTTCTTCTTTTTTTCAGAGACAAACTGAGACTTTACAAGTTGACTCAACAAATTGATCCGAAAACGTAAGTTGGTTGACTGTTCAAATTTAATGAAACTTATTTATTTTTAATTTTGCTGTTTTTAAAAATTGCCTGGTAAAGCTATATACATCATTTCATTTTTTAATACATTTTTAGTCAGTTTCAGTGATTTTTGGGTTGCCGACCCCCCGCGAAGCAGGGGTGCAACCCATTGTATTCATATTCCTGATGTTGTTTTTGGGTTGCCGACCCCCAGCGAAGCAGGGGTGCAACCCATTGTATTCATATTCCTGTTTTTGGGTTGCCGACAATTTGCGAAGCAAAAAGCGGGCAACCCTTTATATTTGTCGTGTCCGTGTCGTTATTGGGTTGCCGACAATTTGCGAAGCAAAAAGCGGGCAACCCTTTATATTTGTCGTGTCCGTGTCGTTATTGTTGTTGGGTTGCCGACAATTTGCGAAGCAAAAAGCGGGCAACCCTTTTGTATCTGTCATGTCCGTTATTATTATTATTATTATTATTATTATTATTACAAGTCTAGTGCGTCTAGTTTAGACTAGTTAGACTAATAGTATTTATCTTAGTTTAGTCTATTTCATGCTACATTATTTAAAGATGAACAAAAAATTTTTAAATTTTTTGCCTAAATTCAATTGTTTTGGGATTTGATCACCCATGGTGTGATCTGTACAATTAGCCCCTTTTAGGACAAGTTTTCAGGGGCCATAACTTTTGATACGGTAATGGTACAATTATAATTTCAACGTCATTTGGAAGGAAATTGTTAGAGCTTTAAAATGATGGGTCATATGACCCTGTGACGTGACGTTTAGCGTACGTCAAAATTTAGAAAGTGAAATTTTGACTTATTTTCAGGACGTTGCGCCATGATGTGATATGTCATCTGAAAGCGCTAAAAATTGTCTTTCTAATGACGTAATTGTCATCTTTCTACGATGTTCCTAGCCTAAGCTGTGGCCATTTTTGTGGTTAACCTCCAGAAATAACTAACTACAAAAATGGCCTGTCGCGGAGGATTCTGCGGAGGAAAAATAACTCAATTTTACGCCCTTTTAAACTCAAAGGCACAGCTTAGCGGTTTAGTATGAAGCATTAACGCTTCTTTTAGACACTTTGATGAAACAGATTGGAAGTAACGAGTTTTCTGTAATAACGTTTAAACGTTGCTTGTAGCAACAGACAAATAACTCCGATTTACGTTGCGTATAACTTTGGAACCAAGCCACTGCACGAGATTCGAAAGTTAAACGTCTTAATAACACACATGGTTCTAACTGATATTTTAATATGGAGATGATATCTTCATTATCATTATGAATAGGATAGTATAAGTATATTAATTACAAGACTAGTGCGTCTAGTTTAGACTAGTTCGACCAAATCTAGAACCTGACGTACGTTATTGTGTGACAACGATAATTTTTTGAAAAATTTTTCAAATTTTTATCAAATTTGAATTACAATGCGATATGATCGCATATGAGGTGATTATAGGTAGTCACCAAAGGGTAAAATTCCAGGAGCCATAACTTTTTTCAGGGTTATGGTATCGACGTGAAACTTGTTTTATATGCTTGCGTTCATCAAGTGCTATCGATTGATAGGTGGCATGATGACGTAAACGGCGACCAAGGGTCAGTATAAAATAATAGTCATACGTGACTGGGCGTTACGTCCGTAAACGTCATGTGAGGTATCATTCGAAAGCCCCTTCAATTTTGAGTTGAATGATGTCAATTTTGTGTTTCTACGTCAACGTTGAAGCGAGTTATAACGATTTCAATTTTTCGAACTTTTGTTCAATACGTTTATGGTGTGAGTAGTCGCGGAGGAATTTTTTCGAACAAAATTGGTTTCTAAAAAGAACTTTTGACCATAACTTATTTCCGGTACCACGTAAAAGGTTCTAGTTTTCAAAGTTAGACAGGGCAGAAGACGGGCTTTCATTTGATACCAAAAAAGCTATACGTTAACGCTGACTTATATACCGAAAAACGTCTTTGACCACATAATGATGTTTTTCAGCCACCACGGTTTTTCTAATAAATTTTTTTAGGCTCCACCAAAAATTTTCTAGTTTCCGCAGTTGGATAGCTTAGAAAAGGCGCTTTCAATTGACACTAACCGAACTATAGATTCTGGCTGACAGGTTCCCAATAGCGTCAAAATAAATTTGAAATATTAATAATACTGGACCACCGCCATGGTTTTGCCCATAATTTTTTTCAAGTACAGCGTAAAAAGATTTAGTTTTCGCTGTTGGATACCTTAGAGCTAGAGCTTTCATTTGATACCAAAAAAGCTATAGGTCACCGCTGACTTATATGCCGAAAAATGTCAAAATATTTTGACTAAATATTGCGTCATTTTGACGTACTTTAGGCTATAACTATTTTCTGGTACCGCGTAAAACGTTCTAGTTTTCATTGTTAGTTAGGGCAGAAAAAGAGCTTTCAGATGATACCAAAAACATTAGGGTTATATTTGTCTTACTTGCCGAAAAACGTCAAAATAGATCGCCTTCATGTTTTGTTGTCCAAACGTCAAATGTTTGGCGTTTTGGCGTCATAACTTAAGGATAGTAGGTGTTACAACTTTGAAAGTTACAGATCCAGTCCAGAATTGAATTCTCTACAATTTGGCGTTTTCAGTATGTTTATATGACTTGTAGAAGTTGAATTATTCTCATTATCATAATTATTAGGATAGTTCATATTGTAATTATTATTATTGGGTTGCCGACTAGCCGCGAAGCAGCAAAGGGCAACCCCTTATATTTGTCGTGTCCGTGTCGTTATTGTTGTTATTGTTATTGTTGTTATTATTATTGTTGTCCTCGGGTTTTGTAACGCGTTTTTCTCAGCCCCCCCTGGTCGGATTGGTTCCAAACTTTGTGGGTGGAATCCCTCTGAGGAGTAGATGCCCCGGACACTTGGGGGTGTATGAGGTGTCAGTGGGTGAGGTGAGGTGTTTCCTCAAAAATTGAGGTTCGCGTTGAAAAATACGTGTAAAACGGTTTTCCAACGCGTTTTTCTCAGCCCCCCCTGGTCGGATTGGTCCCAGACTTTGTGGGTGGAATGCCTCTGAGGAGTAGATGCCCCGGACACTCGGGCACCCTCCTACCCCTAGGGGGGGTCGAGTCACGTGACCTGAAAAATGGGGTCTCAAAAAAAATGTAATTAACGAAACCTGTTGTGGTAATGTTTCAATGGGGTTATATAGGTAAGTCGAATACTAAAGTGTGTTTCCAGAACGAAAGCTATTGTGCTTGTGTGTTGCAATAGTAAGGACTCTTCTGGGTCCCCCTATGACCCCCTGAGGGTAGCCCCCCCCCCTTAGGATACCATGCCCCAGAGGGCCAAAGGGGTCAATTTTTCGAAATCGAGATTTTGATGTTTCTAGGGGTAATTCGAGCTCCTGAACACGAATAGAGGGTCTCCTGCCTAGAATAGAGGGTCCCCTACTGTCGGCAACCCGTTTATTGCCGTTAGGAGATATTTAATATTAATATTATTCTCCAGACATTAATTTGTAATCGGTTTTTCTCTGCCCCCCCTGGTCGGATTGGTCCCAAACTTTGGTGGAGGGATCTCTACCATTAGTACTTGCACCCCCCAACTTTATGGACTCGTGGCCCCTCGGGGGCCCGCGTCACGTGACCTTGAAGGGAAAATGGACGAAACCTGTTGGGGTTATGTTTCAGCCATTAGTATTAAAGGGTGTAAAAGATGGGTTTCAGATGTCCAATTTTCGAAATTTGGATTTGGACGTCCCTAGGGGTAATTTGGGCCCCGGAAGACGAATCCGAGGTCCATTTTCGTCTAGGACCTCTCGGGACCCTTCCATGACCCCCTAGGGCACCCTGCCCAGGGGGTCCCCAGGGGTCAAATTTTCGACATTTGGATTTTGACGTCCCTAGGGGTAATTTGGGCCCCGGAACACGAATCCGAGGTCCAATTTCGTCTACGACCCCTCGGGACCCTTCCATGACCCCCCCTAGGGCACCCTGCCCAGGGGGTCCCCAGGGGTCAAATTTTCGAAATTGGGATTTTGACGTCTCTAGGGCTAATTTGGGTCCCGGAACACGAATCCGAGGTCCATTTTCGTCTAGGACCCCTCGGGACTCTTCCATGACCCCCCTAGGGCACGCTGCCCAGGGGGTCCCCAGGGGTCAAATTTTCGAAATTGGGATTTTGACGTCCCTAGGGGTAATTTGGGCCCCGGAACACGAATCCGAGGTCCATTTTCGTCTAGAACCCCTCGGGACCCTTCCATGACCCCCCTAGGGCACGCTGCCCAGGGGGTCCCCAGGGGTCAAATTTTCGAAATTGGGATTTTGACGTCCCTAGGGGTAATTTGGGCCCCGGAACACGAATCCGAGGTCCATTTTCGTCTAGGACCCCTCGGGACTCTTCCATGACCCCCCTAGGGCACGCTGCCCAGGGGGTCTCCAAGGGGTCAAATTTTCGAAATTGGGATTTTGCTGTTTCTGGGGTAATTTGGGCCCCGGAACACAAACAGAGGGACCTCTACCTAGAATAGAGGGTCCTTTGCTTAGAATAGAGGGTCCTCTACCCACTGTCGGCAACCCGTTGATGTCACCCGACTTGTTGGGTTGCCGACAATTTGCGAAGCAAAAAGCGGGCAACCCCTTATATTTGTCGTGTCCGTGTCGTTATTGTTGTTATTGTTATTATTGTCCTCAAAATTTTGTGACTCGTTTTTCTCAGCCCCCCCTGGCCGGATTGGTCCCAAACTTTGGTGGTGGGGTCCCCCCCACGAGTACTTGTGCCCCCCACCTTGGTGACCCCCTGACCCCTCGGGGGGGCCGGGTCACGTGATTTCAAAACTTTGGTGTCGAAACCTGTTGTGGTAATGTTTCAATTGGGTTATATAGGTAAGTCGAATAGTGTATGTAGTGAAGTGTGTTTCCAGGACGAAACCTATTGTGCTTGTGTGTTGCAATAGTAAGGACTCTTCTGGGTCCCCCTATGACCCCCTGAGGGTAGCCCCCCCCCTTAGGGTACCATGCCCCAGAGAGCCAAAGGGGTCAATTTTTCGAAATCGAGATTTTGATGTTTCTAGGGGTAATTCGAGCTCCTGAACACGAATAGAGGGTCTCCTGCCTAGAATAGAGGGTCCCCTACCGTCGGCAACCCGTTTATTGCCGTTAGGAGATATTATTGTTGTTGGGTTGCCGACAATTTGCGAAGCAAAAAGCGGGCAACCCCTTATATTTGTCGTGTCCGTGTCGTTATTGTTATTATTGGGTTGCCGACAATTTGCGAAGCAAAAAGCGGGCAACCCCTTATATTTGTCGTGTCCGTGTCGTTATTGTTGTTGTTGTTGTTGTTATTGTTATTGTCCTCGAAATTTGTGACTCGTTTTTCTCAGCCCCCCCCTGGCCGGATTGGTCCCAAACTTTGGAGGTGGGGTCCCCCCCACGAGTACTTGTGCCCCCCACCTTGGTGACCCCCTGACCTCACGGGGGGCTGAGTCACGTGACCTCAAAAATGGGGTCTCAAAATACATGTAATGAACGAAACCTGTTGTGGTAATGTTTCAGTTGGGTTATATAGGTGCGTCGAATAGTGTATGCAGTAAAGTGTGTTTCCAGAACGAAAGCTATTGTGCTTGTGTGTTGCAATAGTAAGGACTCTTCTGGGTCCCCCTATGACCCCCTGAGGGTAGCCCCCCCCCCTTAGGGTACCATGCCCCAGAGGGCCAAAGGGGTCAATTTTTCGAAATCGAGATTTTGATGTTTCTAGGGGTAATTCGAGCTCCTGAACACGAATAGAAGGTCTCCTGCCTACAATAGAAGGTCCCCTACCGTCGGCAACCCGTTTATTGCCGTTAGGAGATATTTGTTGTTGTTGGGTTGCCGACAATTTGCGAAGCAAAAAGCGGGCAACCCCTTATGTTTGTCGTGTCCGTGTCGTTATTGTTGTTGTTATTATTATTATTATTATTGTTGTCCTCGGGTTTTGTAACGCGTTTTTCTCAGCCCCCCCTGGTCAGATTGGTCCCAAACTTTGTGGGTGGAATCCCTCTGAGGAGTAGATGCCCCGGACACTTGGGCGTGTATGAGGTGTCAGTGGGTGAGGTGAGGTGTGTCCTCAAAAATTGAGGTTCGCGTTGAAAAATACGTGTAAAACGGTTTTCCAACGCGTTTTTCTCAGCCCGCCCTGGTCGGATTGGTCCCAAACTTTGTTTGTGGAATGCCTCTGAGGAGTAGATGCCCCGGACACTCGGGCACCGTCCTACCTCTAGGGGGGGTCGAGTCACGTGACCTCAAAAATGGGGTCTCAAAAAAAATGTAATGAACGAAACCTGTTGTGGTAATGTTTCAATTGGGTTATATAGGTAAGTCGAATAGTGTATGCAGAAAAGTGTGTTTCCAGGACGAAACCTATTGTGCTTGCGTGTTGCAATAGTATTTGCCTAGAATAGAGGGTCCCCTACCGTCGGCAACCCGTTTATTGCCGTTAGGAGATATTATTGTTGTTGTTGTTGTTGTTGTTGTTGTTGTTGTTGTCCTCGAAATTTGTGACTCGTTTTTCTCAGCCCCCCCTGGCCGGATTGGTCCCAAACTTTGGTGGTGGGGTCCCCTCCACGAGTACTTGTGCCCCCCACCTTGGTGAGCCCCTGACCTCACGGGGGGCTGAGTCACGTGACCTCAAAAATTGAGGTTCGCGTTGAAAAATACGTGTAAAACGATTTTCCAACGCGTTTTTCTCAGCCCCCCCTGGTCGGATTGGTCCCAGACTTTGTGGGTGGAATGCCTCTGAGGAGTAGATGCCCCGGACACTCGGGCACCCTCCTACCCCTAGGGGGGGGTCGAGTCACGTGACCTGAAAAATGGGGTCTCAAAAAAAATGTAATTAACGAAACCTGTTGTGGTAATGTTTCAATGGGGTTATATAGGTAAGTCGAATACTAAAGTGTGTTTCCAGAACGAAAGCTATTGTGCTTGTGTGTTGCAATAGTAAGGACTCTTCTGGGTCCCCCTATGACCCCCTGAGGGTAGTCCTCCCCCTTAGGGTACCATGCCCCAGAGGGCCAAAGGGGTCAATTTTTCGAAATCGAGATTTTGATGTTTCTAGGGGTAATTCGAGCTCCTGAACACGCATAGAGGGTCTCCTGCCTAGAATAGAGGGTCCCCTACTGTCGGCAACCCGTTTATTGCCGTTAGGAGATATTTGTTGTTATTGGGTTGCCGACAATTTGCGAAGCAAAAAGCGGGCAACCCCTTATATTTGTCGTGTCCGTGTCGTTATTGTTATTGTTGTTGTTATTATTATTGTCCTCGAAATTTGTGACTCGTTTTTCTCAGCCCCCCCTGGCCGGATTGGTCCCAAACTTTGGTGGTGGGGTCCCCCCCACGAGTACTTGTGCCCCCCACTTGGTGACCCCCTGACCCCTCGGGGGGGCCGGGTCACGTGATTTCAAAAATTTGGTGTCGAAACCTGTTGTGGTAATGTTTCAATGAGGTTATATAGGTGCGTCGAATAGTGTATGCAGAAAAGTGTGTTTCCAGGACGAAACCTATTGTGCTTGTGTGTTGCAATAGTAAGGACTCTTCTGGGTCCGAGGTCCATTTTTGCCTAGGACCTGCCTGGACCCCCCTATGGACCCTCAGGGTGGTCCTCAGGGGTCAAATTTTCGAAATTGAGATTTTGGGAGTTTTGTGGGTAGTTTGGGTCCCTGAACATAAATATGGGTTTTTTTGCCGAAAATAGACAATCTGTTGCTTAGAATAGAGTGTGCTTTGCCTAGAATAGAGGGTCCCCTACCGTCGGCAACCCGTTTATTGCCGTTCGGAGATATTATTGTTGTTGTTGTTGTTATTGTCCTCAAAATTTTGTGACTCGTTTTTCTCAGCCCCCCCTGGCCGGATTGATCCCAAACTTTGGTGGTGGGGTCCCCCCCACGAGTACTTGTGCCCCCCACCTTGGTGACCCCCTGACCTCTCGGGGGGCCGGGTCACGTGATTTCAAAAATTTGGTGTCGAAACCTGTTGTGGTAATGTTTCAATGGGGTTATATAGGTGCGTCGAATAGTGTATGCAGAAAAGTGTGTTTCCAGGACGAAACCTATTGTGCTTGTGTGTTGCAATAGTAAGGACTCTTCTAGGTCCGAGGTCCATTTTTGCCTAGGACCCCCCTGGACCCCCTTATCGACCCTCAGGGTACCCCCCCTAGGGGGTCCTCAGGGGTCAAATTTTCGAAATTGAGATTTTGGTGTTTCTAGGGGTAATTTGGGCCCCGGAACACGAATCCGAGGTCCATTTTTGTCTAGGACCCCTCTGGACCCTTCCATGACCCCCCTAGGGCACCCTGCCCAGGGGGTCCCCAGGGGTCAAATTTACGAAATTGGGATTTTGGGAGTTTTGTGGATAATTTTTGATAATCGAGTGATTTAGTGGGAAATAATGAATTTCTATCAAATTTTTTGACGGAATGATGCTAAATTAATAGTGATAGAATAGCATGGTGGTTAACAGCATATTTTGGTAGGTATTTTTACCAAAAATGTATGTGGGGAGTTATAGACAATATAGAAAATAGACAATCTTTTGCTTAGAATAGAGGGTCCTTTGCCTAGAATAGAGGGTCCCCTACCGTCGGCAACCCGTTTATTGCCGTTAGGAGATATTTGTTGTTGTTGTTGTTGTCCTCAAAATTTGTGACTCGTTTTTCTCAGCCCCCCCTGGCCGGATTGGTCCCAAACTTTGGTGGTGGGGTCCCCCCCACGAGTACTTGTGCCCCCCACCTTGGTGACCCCCTGACCTCACGGGGGGCTGAGTCACGTGACCTCAAAAATTGAGGTTCGCGTTGAAAAATACGTGTAAAACGATTTTCCAACGCGTTTTTCTCAGCCCCCCCTGGTCCGATTGGTCCCAGACTTTGTGGGTGGAATGCCTCTGAGGAGTAGATGCCCCGGACACTCGGGCACTCTCCTACCCCTAGGGGGGGTCGAGTCACGTGACCTCAAAAATGGGGTCTGAAAAAAATGTAATGAACGAAACCTGTTGTGGTAATGTTTCAATGGGGTTATATAGGTAAGTCGAATACTAAAGTGTGTTTCCAGAACGAAAGCTATGGCATAGCGTGTTGTGATGGATTTGGACAAGAACTTGTCCCTAGGGGTACTTTGGGCCCCGGAACACGAATCCGAGGTCTATTTTTGTCCTGACCCCTCGGGACCCCCCTAGGGCACCCTGCCCAGGGGGTCCCCAGGGGTCAAATTTTCGAAATTGGGATTTTGACGTTTCTAGGGGTAATTTGGGTCCCGGAACACGAATCCGAGGTCCATTTTTGTCTAGGACCCTTCTGGACCCTTCCATGACCCCCCTAGGGCACCCTTCCCGGGGCCTCCCCAGGGGTCAAATTTTCGAAATTGGGATTTTGACGTCCCTAGGGGTAATTTGGGTCCTTGAACACGAATCCGGGGTCCATTTTTACCTAGGACCCCTCTGGACCCCCCTAAGACCCCCTCAGGGTACCCCCCTAGGGAGTAACGTGAGTGAATTTTTGATAATCGAGTGATTTAGTGGGAAATGATGAATTTCTATCAATTTTTTTGACGGAATGATGCTAAATTAATGCTGATAGAATAGCATGCTGACTAAGAGCATATTTTGGTAGGTATTTTTACCAAAAATGTGTGTGGGGAGTTATGAATCGTGTGTTCATAAATATCTGGTTTTTTGCCTAAAATAGACAATCTTTTGCTTAGAATAGAGGGTCTTTTGCCTAGAATAGAGGGTCCCCTACCGTCGGCAACCCGTTTATTGCCGTTAGGAGATATTTATTATTATTATTGTCCTCAAAATTTTGTGACTCGTTTTTCTCAGCCCCCCCTGGCCGGATTGGTCCCAAACTTTGGTGGTGGGGTCCCCCCCACGAGTACTTGTGCCCCCCACCTTGGTGACCCCCTGACCCTTCGGGGGGGCCGGGTCACGTGATTTCAAAAATTTGGTGTCGAAACCTGTTGTGGTAATGTTTCAATGGGGTTATATAGGTGCGTCGAATAGTGTATGCAGAAAAGTGTGTTTCCAGGACGAAACCTATTGTGCTTGTGTGTTGCAATAGTAAGGACTCTTCTGGGTCCGAGGTCCATTTTTGCCTAGGACCTGCCTGGGCCCCCCTATGGACCCTCAGGGTACCCCCCCTAGGGGGTCCTCAGGGGTCAAATTTTCGAAATTGAGATTTTAGTGTTTCTAGGGGTAAATTGGGCCCCTGAACACGAATCCGAGGTCCATTTTTGTCTAGGACCCCTCTGGACCCTTCCATGACCCCCCTAGGGCACCCTGCCCAGGGGGTCCCCAGGGGTCAAATTTTCGAAATTGGGATTTTGACGTCTCTAGGGGTAATTTGGGCCCCGGAACACGAATCCGAGGTCCATTTTTGATAATCGAGTGATTTAGTGGGAAATAATGAATTTCTATCAAATTTTTTGACGGAATGATGCTAAATTAATAGTGATAGAATAGCATGATCGCAAAAAGCGGGCAACCCCTTATATTTGTCGTGTCCGTGTCGTTATTATTGGGTTGCCGACAATTTGCGAAGCAAAAAGCGGGCAACCCCTTATATTTGTCGTGTCCGTGTCGTTATTGGGTTGCCGACAATTTGCGAAGCAAAAAGCGGGCAACCCTTTATATTTGTCGTGTCCGTGTCGTTATTGGGTTGCCGACAATTTGCGAAGCAAAAAGCGGGCAACCCCTTATATTTGTCGTGTCCGTGTCGTTATTGTTTGTTATTGGGTTGCCGACAATTTGCGAAGCAAAAATCGGGGCAACCCCTTATATTTGTCGTGTCCGTGTCGTTATTATTGTTGTTGTTGTTGGGTTGCCGACTAGTTGCGAAGCAACAAAAAGCAACCCTTTTGTATCTGTCATGTCCGTTATTATTATTATTGGGTTGCCGACAATTTGCGAAGCAAAAAGCGGGCAACCCCTTATATTTGTCGTGTCCGTGTCGTTATTGTTATTGTTGTTGTTATTATTATTGTCCTCGAAATTTGTGACTCGTTTTTCTCAGCCCCCCCTGGCCGGATTGGTCCCAAACTTTGGTGGTGGGGTCCCCTCCACGAGTACTTGTGCCCCCCACCTTGGTGAGCCCCTGACCTCACGGGGGGCTGAGTCACGTGACCTCAAAAATTGAGGTTCGCGTTGAAAAATACGTGTAAAACGATTTTCCAACGCGTTTTTCTCAGCCCCCCCTGGTCGGATTGGTCCCAGACTTTGTGGGTGGAATGCCTCTGAGGAGTAGATGCCCCGGACACTCGGGCACCCTCCTACCCCTAGGGGGGGGTCGAGACACGTGACCTGAAAAATGGGGTCTCAAAAAAAATGTAATTAACGAAACCTGTTGTGGTAATGTTTCAATGGGGTTATATAGGTAAGTCGAATACTAAAGTGTGTTTCCAGAACGAAAGCTATTGTGCTTGTGTGTTGCAATAGTAAGGACTCTTCTGGGTCCCCCTATGACCCCCTGAGGGTAGCCCCCCCCCTTAGGGTACCATGCCCCAGAGGGCCAAAGGGGTCAATTTTTCGAAATCGAGATTTTGATGTTTCTAGGGGTAATTCGAGCTCCTGAACACGCATAGAGGGTCTCCTGCCTAGAATAGAGGGTCCCCTACCGTCGGCAACCCGTTTATTGCCGTTAGGAGATATTATTATTGGGTTGCCGACAATTTGCGAAGCAAAAAGCGGGCAACCCCTTATATTTGTCGTGTCCGTGTCGTTATTGGGTTGCCGACAATTTGCGAAGCAAAAATCGGGCAACCCCTTATATTTGTCGTGTCCGTGTCGTTATTGTTGTTGTTGTTGTTGTTATTGTTATTGTCCTCAAAATTTTGTGACTCGTTTTTCTCAGCCCCCCCTGGCCGGATTGGTCCCAAACTTTGGTGGTGGGGTCCCCCCCACGAGTACTTGTGCCCCCCACCTTGGTGACCCCCTGACCCCTCGGGGGGGCCGGGTCACGTGATTTCAAAAATTGGGTGTCAAAACCTGTTGTGGTAATGTTTCAATTTGGTTATATAGGTGTGTCGAATAGTGTATGCAGTAAAGTGTGTTTCCAGGACGAAACCTATTGTGCTTGTGTGTTGCAATAGTAAGGACTCTTCTGGGTCCCCTTATGACCCCCTGAGGGTAGCCCCCCCCCCTTAGGCTACCATGCCCCAGAGGGCCAAAGGGGTCAATTTTTCGAAATCGAGATTTTGATGTTTCTAGGGGTAATTCGAGCTCCTGAACACGAATAGAGGGTCTCCTGCCTAGAATAGAGGGTCCCCTACCGTCGGCAACCCGTTTATTGCCGTTAGGAGATATTTGTTATTGTTGTTGTTATTATTATTGTCCTCGAAATTTGTGACTCGTTTTTCTCAGCCCCCCCTGGCCGGATTGGTCCCAAACTTTGGTGGTGGGGTCCCCTCCACGAGTACTTGTGCCCCCCACCTTGGTGAGCGCCTGACCTCACGGGGGGCTGAGTCACGTGACCTCAAAAATTGAGGTTCGCGTTGAAAAATACGTGTAAAACGATTTTCCAACGCGTTTTTCTCAGCCCCCCCTGGTCGGATTGGTCCCAGACTTTGTGGGTGGAATGCCTCTGAGGAGTAGATGCCCCGGACACTCGGGCACCCTCCTACCCCTAGGGGGGGTCGAGACACGTGACCTGAAAAATGGGGTCTCAAAAAAAATGTAATTAACGAAACCTGTTGTGGTAATGTTTCAATGGGGTTATATAGGTAAGTCGAATACTAAAGTGTGTTTCCAGAACGAAAGCTATTGTGCTTGTGTGTTGCAATAGTAAGGACTCTTCTGGGTCCCCCTATGACCCCCTGAGGGTAGCCCCCCCCCCCCTTAGGGTACCATGCCCCAGAGGGCCAAAGGGGTCAATTTTTCGAAATCGAGATTTTGATGTTTCTAGGGGTAATTCGAGCTCCTGAACACGCATAGAGGGTCTCCTGCCTAGAATAGAGGGTCCCCTACCGTCGGCAACCCGTTTATTGCCGTTAGGAGATATTTATTATTATTATTATTATTATTATTCTCCAGACATTAATTTGTAATCGGTTTTTCTCAGCCCCCCCTGGTCGGATTGGTCCCAAACTTTGGTAGAGGGATCTCTACCATTAGTACTTGCACCCCCCAACTTTATGGACTCGTGGCCCCTCGGGGGCCCGCGTCACGTGACCTTGAAGGGAAAATGGACGAAACCTGTTGGGGTTATGTTTCAGCCATTAGTATAAAAGGGTGTAAAAGATGGGTTTCAGATGTCCAATTTTCGAAATTTGGATTTGGACGTCCCTAGGGGTAATTTTGGCCCCGGAAGACGAATCCGAGGTCCATTTTCGTCTAGGACCTCTCGGGACCCTTCCATGACCCCCTAGGGCACCCTGCCCAGGGGGTCCCCAGGGGTCAAATTTTCGACATTTGGATTTTGACGTCCCTAGGGGTAATTTGGGCCCCGGAACACGAATAGAGGGTCTCCTGCCTAGAATAGAGGGTCCCCTACCGTCGGCAACCCGTTTATTGCCGTTAGGAGATATTATTGTTATTGTTGGGTTGCCGACAATTTGCGAAGCAAAAAGCGGGCAACCCCTTATATTTGTCGTGTCCGTGTCGTTATTGTTGTTGTTGTTGTTGTTATTGTTATTGTCCTCGAAATTTGTGACTCGTTTTTCTCAGCCCCCCCTGGCCGGATTGGTCCCAAACTTTGGAGGTGGGGTCCCCCCCACGAGTACTTGTGCCCCCCACCTTGGTGACCCCCTGACCTCACGGGGGGCTGAGTCACGTGACCTCAAAAATGGGGTCTCAAAATACATGTAATGAACGAAACCTGTTGTGGTAATGTTTCAGTTGGGTTATATAGGTGCGTCGAATAGTGTATGCAGTAAAGTGTGTTTCCAGAACGAAAGCTATTGTGCTTGTGTGTTGCAATAGTAAGGACTCTTCTGGGTCCCCCTATGACCCCCTGAGGGTAGCCCCCCCCCCCTTAGGGTACCATGCCCCAGAGGGCCAAAGGGGTCAATTTTTCGAAATCGAGATTTTGATGTTTCTAGGGGTAATTCGAGCTCCTGAACACGAATAGAAGGTCTCCTGCCTACAATAGAAGGTCCCCTACCGTCGGCAACCCGTTTATTGCCGTTAGGAGATATTTATTATTGTTGTTGTTGTTATTATTGTCCTCAAAATTTTGTGACTCGTTTTTCTCAGCCCCCCCTGGCCGGATTGGTCCCAAACTTTGGTGGTGGGGTCCCCCCCCCACGAGTACTTGTGCCCCCCACCTTGGTGACCCCCTGACCCCTCGGGGGGCCGGGTCACGTGATTTCAAAAATTTGGTGTCGAAACCTGTTGTGGTAATGTTTCAATTGGGTTATATAGGCAAGTCGAATAGTGTATGTAGTGAAGTGTGTTTCCAGAACGAAACCTATTGTGCTTGTGTGTTGCAATAGTAAGGACTCTTCTGGGTCCCCCTATGACCCCCTGAGGGTAGCCCCCCCCCCCTCAGGGTACCATGCCCCAGAGGGCCAAAGGGGTCAATTTTTTGAAATCGATATTTTGATGTTTCTAGGGGTAATTCGAGCTCCTGAACACGAATAGAGGGTCTCCTGCCTAGAATAGAGGGTCCCCTACCGTCGGCAACCCGTTTATTGCCGTTAGGAGATATTTTTGTTGTTGTTGTTGTTTTTCCTGTGATCAAAAGTTTGTTACTCGTTTTTCTTTGGAGTTACTGGGGGGATTGGTCCCAAACTTTGGTGGGGGGACCCCCCCTATGAGTAGTTGTGCGCCCCACCTTGGTGACCCCCTGACCCCACGGGGGGCCGGGTCACGTGACCCCCGAAAACGATGGAACACAAGGGGGGACCCTTGTGAACTTGAAAATTTTTTTTTCAAGGATTTGGACAAAAAACTGTCTCTAGGGGTAGTTTTGGCCCCTGAACACGAATCTGGGGTTATTTTTTACCTAGGTCGTCCCTGGACCCCCCCCCCCCCCTATGACCCCCTTAGGGTACCCCCCCTAGGGGGTCCTCGGGGGTCAAATTTTCGAAATTGAGATTTTGGTGTTAGGGGTAATTTGGGCCCCTGAACACGAATCTGGGGTTATTTTTTGCCTAGGACCCCCCTGGACCCCCCCTATGACCCCCTTAGGGTACCCCCCTAGGGGGTCCTCGGGGGTCAAATTTTCGAATGTGAGATTTTGGTGTTTTTAGGGGTAATTTGGGCCCCTGAACACGAATCTGGGGTTATTTTTTGACCAGGACCCCCCTGGACCCCCCTATGACCCCCTTAGGGTACCCCCCCCTAGGGGGTCCTCGGGGGTCAAATTTTCGAATGTGAGATTTTGGTGTTTTTAGGGGTAATTTGGGCCCCTGAACACGAATCTGGGGGTATT
Source organism: Trissonchulus sp. WLG1_4 (assembly GCA_030248245.1). Classification (NCBI taxonomy): domain Eukaryota; kingdom Metazoa; phylum Nematoda; class Enoplea; order Enoplida; family Ironidae; genus Trissonchulus; species Trissonchulus sp. WLG1_4. The sequence goes on along the minus strand of JASANF010019065.1, from coordinate 31,029 downwards.
TTTTGCCCAGGACCCCCCTAGACCCCCCTATGACCCCCTTAGGGTACCCCCCCCCCCTAGGGGGTCCTCTGGGGTCAAATTTTCGAATTTGAGATTTTGGTGTTTTTAGGGGTAATTTGGAGCCCTGAACACGAATCTGGAGTCAATTTTTGTCTAGGAACTTTCTGGGTACCCCTATGATCCCCTCAGGGTACCTACCCCCTTCTAAGGGTTCAAATTTTCGAAATTGAAATTTTGGGGGTTTTGTGGGTAATTTGGGTCCCTGAACATAAATATCAGGTTTTTTACCGAAAATAGACGATCTTTTGCCTATAATGGACGGTTCTCTGCCTAGAATGGAGAGTCCTCTGACTAAAATAGAGGGTCCTCTGACTAAAATAGAGGGTTCTCCGCCTAGAATAGAGGGTCTTCCGCTTAGACTACAGGGTTCTTTACCGAGAATGGATGATTTTCTGCTTCGAACACTAGGTTCTCTGCTTTTAGATGGTTTTCTGCTAGAAATAGAGGGTCCTCTACCTAGAATAGAGGGTCCTCTGCTTAGAATAGAGGGTCCTCTACCTAGAATAGAGGGTCGTCTGCCTAGAATAGAGTGTCCTCTGCGTAGAATAGAGGGTCTTCTGCCTAGAACAGAGGGTCCCTTACCGGTCGGCAACCCGTTGTGGCCTACTGGCGATTTTTGGGTTGCCGACCCCCAGCGAAGCAGGGGTGCAACCCATTGTATTCATATTCCTGTTTTTTTTGTTGTTTTTTTTTTCCTGTTAGCAAAAGTTTGTTACTCGTTTTACTCTGGAGTTACTGGGGGGATTGGTCCCAAACTTTGGTGGGGGGACCCCCCCTACGAGTAGTTGTGCCCCCCACCTTGGTGACCCCCTGACCCCACGGGGGGCCGGGTCACGTGACCCCCGAAAATGATGGAACACAAGGGGGGACCCTTGTGAACTTGAAAAATTTTTTGTCAGGGATTTGGACAAAAACTTGTCTCTAGGGGTAGTTTGGGCCCCTAAACACGAATCTGGGGTTATTTTTTACCCAGGACCCCCCTGGACCTCCGTATGACCCCCCTAGGGTACCCCCCCTAGGGGGTCCTCAGGGGTCAAATTTTCGAAATTGAGTTTTTGGTGTTTTTAGGGGTAATTTGAGCCCCTGAACACGAATCCAAGGTTTATTTTTGCCTAGGACCTCGCTGGACCCACCTATGACCCCCTAATGGTACCCCCCTGCCCCTCCTAAGGGGTCCTCAGGGGTCAAATTTTCGAATTTGAGATTTTGGTGTTTTTAGGGGTAATTTGAGCCCCTGAACACGAATCCAAGGTTTATTTTTGCCTAGGACCCCCCTGGACCCCGCTACGGCCCCCTCAGGGTACCCCCCCCCCCTAAGGGGTCCCCAGGGGTCAAATTTTTTGAATTTGAGATTATGGTGTTTTTAGGGGTAATTTGAGCCCCTGAACACGAATCTGGAGTCACTTTTTGTCTAGGAGCTTCCTGGGTACCCCTATGATCCCCTCAGGGTACCCCCCTCCTAGGGGGTCCTAAGGGGTCAAATTTTCGAAATTAAGATTTTGGTGTTTTTAGGGGTAATTTGGGCCCCTGAACACGAATCCAAGGTTTATTTTTGCCTAGAACCCCCCTGGACCCCCATACGGCCCCCTCAGGGTACCCCTTCTCCCTAGGGGGCCCTCAGGGGTCAAATTTTCGAAATTGAGATTTTTATGTTTTTAAGGGTAATTTGAGCCCCTGAACACGAATCCAAGGTTCGTTTTTGCCTAGGATCTTCCTGGACCCCCTAGGACCCACTCAGGGTACCCCTTCTAAGGGTTCAAATTTTCGAAATTGAAATTTTGGGGGTTTTGTGGGTAATTTGGGTTTCTGAACATAAATATCAGGTTTTTTTACCGAAAATAGACGATCTTTTGCCTATAATGGACGGTCCTCTGCCTAGAATGGAGGGTCCTCTGCTTAGAATAGAGGGTCCTCTGCCTAGAATAGAGGGTCTTCCGCCTAGAATAGAGGGTCTTCCGCCTAGACTAGATTGTCTTTGACCGAGAATGGATGATTTTCTGACTAGAACACTAGGTTCTCTGTTTTGAGAGGGTTTTCTGCTTAAAATAGAGGGTTCTCTACCTAAAATAGAGGGTCCACTGCTTAGAATAGAGGGTCCTCTGCCTAGAATAGAGGGTCCCTTGCCTAGAATAAAGGGTCCCTTACCGGTCGGCAACCCGTTGTGGCCTACTGGCGATTTTTGTTTTTTTTTTTGTTTTTTTTTCCTGTTAGCAAAAGTTTGTTACTCGTTTTTCTCTGAAGTTACTGGGGGGATTGGTCCCAAACTTTGGTGGGGGAACCCCCCCTGTGAGTAGTTGTGCCCCCCACCTTGGTGACCCCCTGACCCCACGGGGGGCCGGGTCACGTGACCCCCGAAAATGATGGTACACAAGGGGGGACCCTTGTGAACTTGAAAAATTTTTTGTCAGGGATTTGGACAAAACCTCGTCTCTAGGGGTAGTTTGGGCCCCTGAACACGAATCTGGGGTTATTTTTTACCCAGGACCCCCCTGGACCTCCGTATGACCCCCCTAGGGTACCCCCCCTAGGGGGTCCTCAGGGGTCAAATTTTCGAAATTGAGTTTTTGGTGTTTTTAGGGGTAATTTGAGCCCCTGAACACGAATCCAAGGTTTATTTTTGCCTAGGACCTCGCTGGACCCACCTATGACCCCCTAATGGTACCCCCCTGCCCCTCCTAAGGGGTCCTCAGGGGTCAAATTTTCGAATTTGAGATTTTGGTGTTTTTAGGGGTAATTTGAGCCCCTGAACACGAATCCAAGGTTTATTTTTGCCTAGGACCCCCCTGGACCCCGCTACGGCCCCCTCAGGGTACCCCCCCCCTAAGGGGTCCCCAGGGGTCAAATTTTTTGAATTTGAGATTATGGTGTTTTTAGGGGTAATTTGAGCCCCTGAACACGAATCTGGAGTCACTTTTTGTCTAGGAGCTTCCTGGGTACCCCTATGATCCCCTCAGGGTACCCCCCTCCTAGGGGGTCCTAAGGGGTCAAATTTTCGAAATTAAGATTTTGGTGTTTTTAGGGGTAATTTGGGCCCCTGAACACGAATCCAAGGTTTATTTTTGCCTAGAACCCCCCTGGACCCCCATACGGCCCCCTCAGAATACCCCTTCTCCCTAGGGGGCCCTCAGGGGTCAAATTTTCGAAATTGAGATTTTTATGTTTTTAAGGGTAATTTGAGCCCCTGAACACGAATCCAAGGTTCGTTTTTGCCTAGGATCTTCCTGGACCCCCTAGGACCCACTCAGGGTACCCCTTCTAAGGGTTCAAATTTTCGAAATTGAAATTTTGGGGTTTTTGTGGGTAATTTGGGTTTCTGAACATAAATATCAGGTTTTTTTACCGAAAATAGACGATCTTTTGCCTATAATGGACGGTCCTCTGCCTAGAATGGAGGGTCCTCTGCTTAGAATAGAGGGTCCTCTGCCTAGAATAGAGGGTCTTCCGCCTAGAATAGAGGGTCTTCCGCCTAGGCTAGATTGTCTTTGACCGAGAATGGATGATTTTCTGACTAGAACACTAGGTTCTCTGTTTTGAGAGGGTTTTCTGCTTAAAATAGAGGGTTCTCTACCTAAAATAGAGGGTCTACTGCTTAGAATAGAGGGTCCTCTGCCTAGAATAGAGGGTCCCTTGCCTAGAATAAAGGGTCCCTTACCGGTCGGCAACCCGTTGTGGCCTACTGGCGATTTTTGTTTTTTTTTTTGTTTTTTTTCCTGTTAGCAAAAGTTTGTTACTCGTTTTTCTCTGAAGTTACTGGGGGGATTGGTCCCAAACTTTGGTGTGGGAACCCCCCCCTGTGAGTAGTTGTGGCCCCCACCTTGGTGACCCCCTGACCCCACGGGGGGCCGGGTCACGTGACCCCCGAAAATGATGGTACACAAGGGGGGACCCTTGTGAACTTGAAAAATTTTTTGTCAGGGATTTGGACAAAACCTCGTCTCTAGGGGTAGTTTGGGCCCCTGAACACGAATCTGGGGTTATTTTTTACCCAGGACCCCCCTGGACCCCCCTATGACCCCCTTAGGGTACCCCCCTAAGGGGTCCTCGGGGGTCAAATTTTCGAAATTGAGATTTTGGTGTTTTTAGGGGTAATTTGGACCCCCATACGGCCCCCTCAGGGTACCCCTCCTCCCTAGGGGGCCCTCAGGGGTCAAATTTTTGAAATTGAGATTTTCATGTTTTAAGGGTAATTTGAGCCCCTGAACACAAATCCAAGGTTCGTTTTTGCCTAGGACCTTCCCGGACCCCCTAGGACCCACTCAGGGTACCCCCCTTCTAAGGGTTCAAATTTTCGAAATTGAAATTTTGGGGTTTTTATGGGTAATTTGGGTCCCTGAACATAAATATCAGGTTTTTTACCGAAAATAGACGATCTTTTACCTATAATGGACGGTCCTCTGCCTAGAATGGAGAGTCCTCTGACTAAAATAGAGGGTCCTCTGACTAAAATAGAGGGTTCTCCGCCTAGAATAGAGGGTCTTCCGCTTAGACTACAGGGTTCTTTACCGAGAATGGATGATTTTCTGCTTCGAACACTAGGTTATCTGCCTTTAGAGGGTTTTCTGCTAGAAATAGAGGGTCCTCTACCTAGAATAGAGGGTCCTCTGCTTAGAATAGAGGGTCCTCTACCTAGAATAGAGGGTCGTCTGCTTAGAATAGAGTGTCCTCTGCGTAGAATAGAGGGTCTTCTGCCTAGAATAGAGGGTCCCTTACCGGTCGGCAACCCGTTGTGGCCTACTGGCGATTTTTTATTTTGATGTTATTATTTCAGTCCCGTTCCAGAGACAACGGCCGAAATGGAAAGTGAACGAAAGAGAGTGGGCGACTTGTTGCAGCAGGAAAGCGAAAGGATGCGGAAAGGTGGGACAGTGGTAATATTTGGGCGTTCATGGGATTTATCACGGGTCTCTATTTTACGGGGGGGGGGTCTTATACTGACATTTTGACTGCATTTGTAGCATACATGGATCAAGGTTGGGATCGGCGGAAGACCCCCCCCCCGCCTTAAATTGAAAAGCCGGGGGTCGGGTCCCCGAAATGTGGGCAAAATGTAGTAAAAATGGCAGTTTTTGAGAAAATTTTGCAAACCCGTTGAGTAATTTTGACCACGCTTTGCCCATTTCGACGAAATATGAAACCGTGCTTATGCAAAAGAATCATCGGCACCAAAGCGGGGGCTTGTCCCGATGGGTCAAATATTATGAGAGGGGCTTGTCCTGTTATCTCAAAATAATGTGCAAGGGGCTTGCCCCTCACACAACTTCCGTGTATATCTTCTGTCTTGGTGAACACCTCCGCCCCTAAAACTCCGACCTCATCACAATATGTATGCTCAGGGTGGATTTCTACTTAACAGCTTTTCAGCGGAGATGAGCAACGCAGCCTAGGGCTGACACGCCAAAGGATAATTAATTATCTATCCGTTGTAACTATACCTTACTTAGCGTAAAAAACTGAATAAAAACAGAAAAAATAATATGACTAATTATGATAACTGGAAATAGTCTCTTGTTTCAGACGCCCATTCGCGTGACGTTCGTCAGAAGTCATCCAGCAAAGGGCAGCAGTCACAGGCAAGCGACGACGACTCGACCCTCTGTGAGATTAGCGAGGGCTTGGCCAGTGTGCAATTTGAGCTGCTCAGCGAGCAATTACTGGAAGCGACTCGCGAGTTCCAACGACAGCAATATTTGAGCAAGGAACGAGCACTGATGGCCGAAATTGCACGATTGCACCAGCGCTCCGGCACCCCCTTGCTTTTGGGCATGGATAGGGCCTTTCGGTGAGCCGTAGAGGATGAAATGGATTTGGGGGATTATTTAGATTTAATATCTGTTTTGGTCTCGTGTAACGACACGTTTTATTGAAGTATTATAGCTTGTTAGAACTGCGCAATATAATTTTGTATTCTATTCTGATTAAGGTAACTTCAGTTTTTGATCTGGTGTATAGTATTATAAATACCCTGATCTTTTTTTATTAATTTTTTTTTATTTTGGACACTTTTTGACATTTTTAGGAGAGGTTTTAAGCTTTTATGCTTAATCTCGACGATTTCAATCAACTACAAGTAGGTAAATAAGTAGACGGAACAGTCGGAGCTAAAGGTTGTTGTGGTTTGTGGTTGCAGACGCTACTGGGCAGTTGCGGCCGTTGGGTTGCTGTTGGTAGAGTCAGCGAGTGAATTGGATGCCAGCTGTCAATGCAACCCACAGGCAACCCCGCTGCACAAAGTGGATCGGCGATCATTGCAAAAGCACAGTCTAGAGGTATCCTATTGTGATTTTTATTGAAGTAATTTTCTACAGTGAAACTATTTTTATTGATGATTTTTCGTTCAAATAATGACGTTTTAAGGAAATCTGTTTTGTGAGTGTTTCAGTACTATAAACTCTCATTTGGTCAATGGTCACTTTTAGAAAGTAATATGTCTGTTTTGGTTTTGACGACAGTCATACAGCCGTCAACATATTTTTCTTGGGCTTTTCTCGCTACTGCTACGTCTCAGAATGAAGAATATTTAGTTTAATAATGGTCGGCTACTTTTTCTGTTAGTCATTTTTTTGGTTACTGTATTTCAGGGTTGATATTTTTCCGGAAAAAAATGAAGGCCGGAAAATTTTCCATTTTTTTCCGGAAAATTTTTCATTTTTTCCGAAAATCGGAAAAAAATGGAAAAAATTCATGATACCAAAATGTATATAGTTGCATCCATAAATTAATCAAATTTTAATTAATCGCTTAAATTTTAATTAATTTAATTAATCGAATTGGGTTGCAGTTTAATTGAATTTATTAAGCAGCCAACCTCTCAACACATGTCAAGACATTAAGTATATCTGAAAAAACCTAATTACAATCAAATGCTTTTTGGGCTATGGAGTGGTTGGGGCATCAAATCTTCCCCCCACATAATAACTGTGACAGCGTGAGAAACTTTTCTGGTCCGTGATGATGCTGCTATCAGAACTTTCGATAGTAGCACTACTGCACCAGCACGGACGATTCTACGCTAGCACCTTAGTCCGCCTGTCAAAGTGCCACTATATATGTGTATGCAATGGACTATAAAATGTGGTATACGAATAAGTGTGCGAAACTTTTAAAAAATAACCAAAAGTTGACAAAATAGCGGGAAAATAAAATAATCCTATTCTCCGGTTGTCACTCTCCTACAGTGTATTTACAGTCATAATATGTTTATAAACAAAGTTTTAAGCCACAAGTCTTATATCCGGCACTTTGCTAAGATGTATTCCGCCGGATATGGTATTATGGCCTTGCGAGAATGAGGCAGCGCTTGAAGCTTGTTCATTATATACTCGCAGGGCCATTATACCATGTCCGGCAATGTTTGGAAATGATGGTGCCGTATTCTTAGAAAAGTGCAGGATATAGGACTTGGGCCGTTATTGTTTATCATTGCTGGTTGCAGTGCTTTTTCGACGATGCAAAGGACTCTGATGCAATTTATACAAAATTACAAAGTGTTGCAATAATTTTGTTGTTGCTATTGCTGTTTCAGGTGAGCGCCTACCCAGACTCAGCGGCAGTGGACGATGAATTATTGGCCAATGGCGCTTTGTGCAACGGGGGCCTGTCTGCCTTCGTCTCCAGTCTCAGTCCCCCCGCCCCTGGCGCCCCCCTCTCCGATACCGCCTGTCGTCGCCTGCTGCTGGCCTGTGCGGGCAGTCCCAATAGCCAGCTCTGCTGCGTTCACTCGCCCGGCGTGCTGCGTCAGCCCAGATGGTGCTGCGTCAGCCGACCGACGCAACTGACGCAACTTACTGCGTCGCTGAATCCCAGAGGATTTCGAGAGGCAGAACTGTTGGAATCCTTACGGCTGAATCGATTTCTCATCACTCAGGCGCTGAATTTGGCTCCTGACGCCGCCGCTGTAGAGGAGACTCCTGGGAAGCGTGAGAAACCAGAGCTACTTAGCGTGCTAGACAATCTGGCGCCTGTGCTGCAGGAGAGCCGACGCAGTTGTGACGAGTTTGTACAGAGTATGGAATCGACCATTCGTGATTTGCTGTTGCAGTTGGAAGAAAAGATCTCAACGGGAGCTTTGGGTAGTTTGCAGGTAAATTTTGTAGTATACTTTTTTATGAAATGTGTGGAAGAATTTACGAGTTTCCGTGTGTTTTTATTAAACTTCTAAGCAATGTTGTGTTATGGGTTTCATTGGTCTTGTGTTATGGTTTTCATTCGTCTAAATAATGTTTGGCAATTCATTTCCTAATGGATTTATAATAACGGGGACATGAAAACATACAGGGTAGTTTCAAAGTAGAAAGCTGTTTGAGAGTGGTTTGCAAAGCTAAAGATTTTTAGACTTTTAGTCACTTTGAGTCATCTGTGTTCATGAAAACAGAGATAGCACATTAGGTTGCACGGTTTTGCAAAGGGACAAGAACAGGGTTATTTTTTTGAAAATAGGCACTGCGTAAAAACTGCGTATTTTTATTTTTGACTGCGTATTTTTAGAAACGATTGCGTATTTTTCTAACACTAGTATATAAATGGTTAAAAACATAGCCAACGCCTTTAAACGGCGTGTCCTAGTACAATGAACATAACATTTGGTTGGAGTAACCGTAAAAAAGCTGGTCACAAAGTAACACAATATGGTCATGTCCAGTTGACAGTTTTTTCCAAACAATTTGTACAACATCCGATCTGTATCTTTGTTTAATGTGAGCAATCTATTAATTTGAAAACTTTTAGGACGCTGAACTATGCCCAATGTGCCATTTCCGTAGTTTCAGACTGGGGGAACGACTTTCAGATTCTTCAAAATTATGTTCGGTTCCATACGATATCGATACAAACAAATACATACAAATCCATACACTTGCTTACGTTTTAATAAAAGACAATAGCAAGAAACACAAAGCAATAAAGTTGCAGGGGTCTGGGGACGGCAGCCCCCAGTACAAAATTTGGAAATTTTAATTGTCAGGCCCAATTTTGGAGCCGCACCGGAAAATTTTTCCGGTAAAGTTTGATTTACTGCCGCCTGGTGGGCCTTGAAGGCTGCGTAAATTGTGCGTATTTTTATTTTTGACTGCGTAAATTTAAGGTCCACTGCGTAAATACGCAGTATTTTACGCAAAAAAATAACCATGGACAAGAATAAAGGACAAGGATTAATCAAGCCCGGTTCATACCTGTCTGTCATAACACAGGGACAAAAAGACAAGGACAAATTTCGGTCAGCTGCTGTGAGGAATCACAGAAGCGATTCGGCCACTTTTATGCAGACCGGCTGACATCGGCCCTAATTTTCTTTTACCAAAAAATTGGCTCATTTATCCGGGTAGTTTTCTTGAAATTGCTCAAGGACGAAAGTCGAAACGATAGGGACAAGCCACAGAGATAAAGCACAATTACTATGAACCAGGCTTATAGTCATCCATTCATAATATGGCTGACATCGGCCCTTATTTTTTCGGCGAAAAAGGGCTCATTTGCCCGGATAGTTTTCTTGAAATTGCTTAAGGACAAAACGATAGGGAGAAGCCACAAGGATGAAGAAAGGACGAGTATGAACCAGGATTTTATAGTCATTCATAATATTTTCAGGTGCGTAGTCGTGAGGGTTGGCGTGAAGCACTGGAGGCGGGCAGCTATGACCCCGGCTGTGACTCTGTCAGCATCGCCGGAGAGGTGGTGTTTGAGCAGGAGCAACTGCGCCAGCTGCCAACTGCCACACAACTTGCCGTGGCACTAGTGCAGGTGGCACAGGGGGTCAGGGACAAGTACTTCAAGACGAGCTTTAGTAAGTCTAAGAAAGGGCGGGGGGGGGGGCCATGATTGGCCGTTGAGGAAATGTGATGAGGTACATATGTGGGCAATTCCTGGGGGAGGGGGGTGGTGGTGTTTGGGGGGGGTGTTGGGGGGGGGGGTGGTCGTAGGGTTGTGAGGGGATTGGCGGATATAATGGGACCGGGTGTTGGACAAGATTTTATTGGGTCAGAGCTAATTCATCTGGCGGGTTAAACCCCCCCCCCCCCCAATCCTTTTAAGGTGTTTAACTGTGCAGTCAGTGCTGAAACGTTCTTTTTCGAGTGAAATAGAACACTAGGAAATAGAAGTTTATATATTATTAGAATTGTGTGGCCGTGTTATTTAGTGTGCCATGTTCAACTAGTATTCTCAAGTTACGTACTTTTTGTCAAGCCCAACTAATTAAGTGAACAGGATCGAAATATTCTGCCAGTGATGCGTGTTTTTTTAGTAAAAAGTAATTTGTTGAATTTTTAGCGGATATACCGGTGAATGCTATGAATGGAGATGCGGAGGAAAATAGTAATGAAGGTAAGCAGAGGGTGGGAGACGGTTCGTGGTTTTTGCAAAAAATTATCAGTTTGGCATACCACAGGCATTGTGTTTTGTGCACAATACCGGCGATTTTTAGTAGTGATTTTTTTTATCAGTCAGTGCTCAGATTAGTGTTTGCCGGCCAATGAACGGTTACCACCGGTTTTAGACTCAACTTTGTGAAATCTACCCTTAGGTTCTTGGTTTTGGAGTTTGCTAATTGCAACTGCGTTGCCTGAATATTCCACTCTTTCCCGTGTTCAAGACAGTGTTAACATATTAATGTGTGATTAGGATTCACCATAATATTCAACATCGCATAAGGGTCCGTTATCGAAGCAAAATATACGCCGTTGAGTGCTGCGCTGATAAAATATATTAGTACATAAAAACGTAATTTCAAAAATCCCCGAAATTTGCTTCGATAAATGGCGCACTGGACTTTCACATGGCTGAAATAAATTTTATTATCACTTAGCTGTCATATTTTTAGTGGAAGGGGGGCCAGGCGGCGCCCACCCATTTGGTCCGAAGCCCCCCATTTTTAGCACACCATTTTAGATGGGTTGCCCCCCCCCCCGCCGTAGCCTAAAATGTTTTCTGGAAGGACGTTTTAGCGATTTTTAGCTGTAGCGATGTCGTTTTCGTGTGGGGTTTTTGGGTCCTTTTCTGCTAAATTTAGTATCAGTGTGTGTAGCTATAATGGCGTATGAAAACGTAACATTTAACATATATAATAACCGTTTTCCACCTAATAAAATAGTGTTTTATCGCAAACTTGATGCGCCCCCCCTCCTAAAATTTAGCCAAAAATATGCCCGCTTAGTAGCTCTTCCGCTTTCACTGAAATGTTTTCACTTTGTTTCAGACGGTGGAGAAACAAAGCTAGAGTCGCCATTTTGTCTCTGGCAGCGGACTTTAGCAGAACCTGGAAATTTGTCGAAGGTATAAACTACTCCGTAGATGAATGAGATTAAGTTATAGCGGATTAGGGATTAGTGAAATTAACTTAATGTTTAACTACTACATAATATTATTAGTAAGATTAAATTTTGTCCAACTACTAATATTAATATCATTTGTCTAACTGTTGGGATTAGTGAGATAACGGATTAATGTGAAAAAATTATAACGGATTACTGAGATTATCTTAATTATGTCTAACTAGTGAAATTAAATTATAACTGATTAGTGAGATTAGATTGTCTGACTATTGAAATTAGACAGATTAAATTATGCTCAACTACTGGTTTAGTGAGATTAATGATGGATTAGCGAGATTATATTATACGCATTAGTGAGAATAAAAATTATAACGGATTAGTGAGATTACATGATAACGGATTATTGGGATTAAATTACAGGTGTACGTGTGGCTGGGCAGCCTGGAGCGCGCCATCCTGTGGTCCAAGTCCCTGCTCAACGCCCGCTGTCGGCTGTGTCGACGCAAGGGCGAGCCGGGCAGTCTGATCCAGTGCCGCCAGTGCGACCGAGCTTACCACCCCACTTGTCTCACGGCTGCACTCAGGCCGGCGGTCAGTGTAGACTACACTGCGTCTGACTCATACTTAACAGCTGTATGTCCGTTCAGTCGGTAAAATTACAATCAGGCCACAAAGACATAGAGTTTTACTTAAAAGTAAAAACAAAAGCGGACATTACCAAACAAATTTATTTATTTTTAAAAATGGTAACAACAGTGCAGCATCATCGTTGACACCTTCACTAAATTTTCTCACCGTGGAGGCACACACTACACTTTCAGGAAGACTATTCCACGGCGGAGCGGCTCTAGAGAAAAATGCAAACTTGGTCAAATCAAGTTAATCTTATACATCATTAATGGCATGATTATTTCAACAATTTGACGGTTGAACGCACACACGGCTGAAAGTATGAATCGACCCTTAGGGTAGGTAGAATGCATAAAGGCAGTCTCAGCTCAGTCTTGCTAACGCAGTCTAAGGGCTACATTCAACCTTTACTATGTTCTTAATTACTAAGATAAAACTGTAAAACGTTACGTTTGGAATTAAGCAGGGACAATTTGGACTGATGTGGCTCAAGTAGAATCATATTTTACAAGATTTTTTCCAGGTTCTTGGCATCAAGCAATTTTCGACATTTTTTGAAGTTTCACTGCTTTGTACAGTAATTTGTCATTAGAATGTCTAGCTGCAGTGGCAATGAACAGGGACACGACATTTTATTAATGTGTAAGCTAAGTAACTTCTAGTAACCATATTGTGTAATCAGCTTAGCTAGGCCACTGACAGCTGTAGAGTCGTTTCCCAGCAAAACTACAGCTGTCAGGACGATAAAAAATAGAAAAAAGTGATTGAGGAGATTTGCCTTAGCTTAGCTCACAATTTTTTAACAATTATTAATTAACAAAAATTTATCGTATTTATTTTAGCTATCGGACAACAGCGATTGGCTGTGTGGCGACTGTCGACCCAAATCCAAGCCGCCCGCTCGCAAGCCGCCCACCAAGCGCACTGCCAAGCCCAGCAGGGCACAGCAAGAGCAAGGCAGACTGACCAGTGACGGCTCGGAGGACTCAGCTGACGATGCCGACGAGAGCAATAGTGGCCACGATCAGTTGTCCGAGGCCAGCTCCAGTGACAGTGAACCGGTGCCGCAAGAGTAAACCAAAACTTTGTGTTTGATTTTGACTGCTGTTTTATTTTGGGTATAATATCGAATTAGTTGGTATAGGCTCAGCCAGCATTAAACATAAATTATTAATTAAAATGATAAAATTACAAAAATTTAAAATCTGAACGCTAAGCCCGCTCCAGTGACAGTGAACCGGTGCCGCAAGAGTAAACCAAAACTTTGTGTTTGATTTTGACTGCTGTTTTATTTTGGGTATAATATCGAATTAGTTGGTATAGGCTCAGCCAGCATTAAACATAAATTATTAATTAAAATGATAAAATTACAAAAATTTAAAATGTGAACGCTAAGCCCGGAGCATGCTAAATTGTCCTTACGAACAATTCGGGTCAACACTGTTGTGAAAATTGGCGCAATCGCTTCGGCAAATTTGTGTGTAATATCTAGAGCAATGGCTATAGCACAGCCTGAGATCACATAATGTACAGCTGACATACATGTATGAGGGTGGAGATGGGGGGGACTCCCCCCCAAAATCGAGAACCCGGGGGGAGGGAGGGTCTCCAAAATCTGGGTGAAATTGAGAAAAAGGCACTTTTTGGCGAAAGTTTTAGAAAATTTGGCAAAATTTAGTGTATTTTTGGTTGATCTGGGGGGGGGGGAGGGTCCCCAAAATTTGGCCGGTGAGACCCCCCCCCCCCAAAAAAAAAAATTTGACCCCGTTACATGTATGCAGCTGAAGAAATCTGGGAGGGGAAGTGCGAATTTTTCAAAAACTTTGCCCGTTAAAGCGGGATAAAAAGCTAGTCTAGTTCCTGTTTCAATAAACTGACAGGCGCACAATTGTGACGAGTTTTGCGTGAATCAGGTGATTCGTAATGAAATTATAGTTATATTCATTACAAATCACTTATATTCATTACAAATCACTTAAGTTTGCTCTTAGAATATGTGTTACAATAATTGTAAGACTTGTAAAGTTGAGCAACAGGCCTCTTGAAAGGTGGGGCTGGAAGACTATTCTGGGGGATCGACCCTCCCCCTCACTCCCATGTCTGACTAAGACTAGGCACAGTGTTGTTTTTGTTTCAGGTGCAACGAATGCGGCGAGGAAGTGGTCTGTGGGGACTTGCTCAGCTGCTCGGTCTGCCAGTGCACCTATCACTCCCAGTGCGTCCACTCGCTCAAAAGTCATGCCAGGAAAACAGGTGCCATTCATCAATGCTCTGTGTTGAAACAAGTAGTTTTCTAACCATTAGGCAGCCGTTTTGTATTGATTGGGATGTTTATGTGGTAAATTTCTACTGTGGAAATTGGGTTCAAATAATGATAAGTGTGATAATGACAACGACATTGTCTCACACGAATTTAGACTATAATTTTTCTGTCAATTTTATAACTTAATCAAATGAATAAATTATATTTTAGTCTACATACCTATTGTTTTAACTAATGTTTGGCCAAAATGTTCTGGACCTTGAGACACAAATATAAACACGCTATTTCATCACGAAAAGAACAAATTGCGATCATGAAGAGTACAGTAAATAGTCACTAAAAAATTACGCCACCTGTCTTATCTAGGGTTCACCAATTTTTTGTCAGACTTTAGTGCTTGCCTGCTGCCGACTAGATAAAATTTTTTTCTTCTAAAAATTCTAATTTGTATAGTCTATAATTACTGTGTTGAGATAATATATTATATACTAGGTTGATTCACAGCATGGCAATGTTTACCAAGTTAATAATCTCACTTCGACGGTTCTAAAGTGTGACCAGAAACTGCTGAACCTTGAGACAAAACAGGTGGCGTTATTTTTGTGACTACTCGCTGTACTCTTGCAATTCGTAATGAAATCGTGTGTGTGGTTTTGCTGTTTTCAGAGTGGCTTTGTGTGGAATGCGACAATGGTATTGACTCGGAAAGAAGTTTTAGACGACGGTGAGTGGTTATGCTTTAATTGGGTTTGGACTTTCGTTGCCCTAGAGCAGCCTTTGTGAAGTCTAAACGCTGAACCAGTTAACCCGAAGGGTAGAGCCAGATATAATTATTGTTTCATTTGAATCTATGGTAACTTAGATTATAGTATCATTATGTGTTCAGTTAAGTGTATGTAAGTACAGTACACGTGATTAAAGACGAAACATTAAGGGTGAATTTCCCAGAAGTGGTTTTACGAATAGCTAAACTACAGATTTGCATACGTTTTGCATGATTTGAACATATTAATTTCCTTACGCTATTTGCTGATTTGTTTATGAATATAATTATATTATCGAACCTTGGTCTTAGCTCAGTTGACATTTTAAACCTACGCTACAGCAAATCTTTGGCTGGCCCTGCTTGGGCCCTTAGTTAACTAAAGTCAAGCTTTATGAAACTGCGGTGAACCTCTCACTGATAAGTTTAATCTGGACATTCAGTTTAATCTTGCCCAGTTAATCTAGTTAATCAAGGGATGATGATTTTTTTATTAATTGTTGTACAAAATGCTCTGGCGCCATGATTCTTCAGTCATCCAACCATCCTGCTAGTTCTGCTTTAGCTTTGGCATATCTGCAATCAAGAGTACATAATAGTGTCTCTCACTCTTCTAGAACACTTGACTTCAAACGACTAACAAAAGTGGTGGAGCCAGGAAAGTTCGGTTCGGTTGGGGGATTGATTTTTGAGATTTGCTAATGCGCTAATTGCTATATATTATTTTAACCTTAAAAAAACGACACATAATATTAGATTTCAATAGTTCATTGGGATTTTTTGCATATTATATTTCAAGGATTTTTTGCATATTATAATATTTCAAGGATTTTTTGCATATTATTATATTTCAAGTCCCCCGAATGTCGGTACCAGCCCCTTATCTACATTTTGTTTCAAATGCAGGACAAGCGCCCACCAGACTAAGACACCGTCCCCATGTCAGCCTGTGTCTCACTTCTAACCAACCTATATCTGTGGTACTGTATGGCATCGTAGGTCGTAGGCTGTCATGTTTTTTTTCAATTCAAGTCCCCCAGAAGACGGGACAAGCCTCTTCCCCCTCTAAGGGTCGATTCATACTTACAGCCGGATGTCCGTTCAGCCGACAAAATGGCGAAATAATCACGTCACATGCGCTGGCTGATCCACTGCACTAGGCCGCTAGTGACGTCATTCTGCAGGCTGAACGGACATACGGCTGTAAGCATGAATCGAGCCTAAAATTGTGAAACATCCGTGACAAGCCCATCTACTAGAGTGAGTGAGACTCCCCCCCCCCTTTGGCCCAACCTGTAGCTGTGGTACTCAATGGCGCCATAGGCAGCGATGAGGGTGGCCTGAGTGATCAGGAGATGGATGATGATGTTGGCCACGGCCAGTCCATGAATGTGGCTGAAGGGGTAGTTGGGCAGCAGGTCGTCGGGGTCCAGGGGCAGGGAGCGAAGGCTCGTCTGGCTGAACAGGAACCAGGGGGCCACCAGGGACCCCTCGTGGCACATCTGAAAATAGAAACTAGTGGACTGAAACTGGGAGTAGTGGTGTAACGTGAAAAGTATTATATTAGTAACGATTTGCGTGAACTTTTGTTGAGTTAAAAAAGTATTTTAGTCTGGGTGATTTGTTAGTGATAGTTCAGATCTGGTTTCGTAAAATATGTCTAAATCGAATTCCAGGCAAGTTAAAATGTTTGGTTTCCCTTCCTTAGCCGTAAGATTCGAAAATATGTTGTCATATATTATGTATTATGTAAAATTTCTTTAGGTGAATTCAGAAGAATTCTCTGTAATATTTATTCCAGAAATACTGTTCCAAAACTTCTTGAGAACAAACAAACATTATCCAATTAAATAGATGCTATTAATTTTGTCTCCGTGGAGACTGGAGAACTATAGACTATCGCATAGACTGAATAGCGACTAGCGACTAGCGACTAACCGGCATCGGGTACTGAGCCACCATGTTGTGAATCCCGTGTACCTCGCATATCATGGCCAGGCCGCTGAGTAGAAAGAAGTAGCCACAACAAAAGGCCGTGGGGAGGGCCAGGAAGGACAAAAGGACACAGTGCAGCCGGTGGGGGGGATAGGTGCTGAGCACATGGCTGGTCAGACAGAACCCCCCCGACACCACACTGCCGGGCCACAGGATCCAGCGGTAGAACAGGGGGGAACCGCTGAGGAACAGATTCAGCAGGACCTACAACGGGAAATGGGGGGCTGTCGTGATAAGTATACAGGAGGTTTTTTTTAGGTTTAACTTACCACTTTTGACTTTATACTTTTTCCACTGAAAGATGGTATGTCGCTATGGAAGAAATCTGAGAACTGTTTTTTCCCATCGCCTCATTAGAAGGGAAAACACAATTTAGACAACGTTATTTCAGCTACTCCGGTCCTCCACCAAGCCTGGAAAGTGGTTAGGTATCTCAAAAGCCCCTCCCCCCTCCCACCCAACCGATCTGAATAATATTGCCTCTAATCACGCTGAACATCATCTTTGGTCGTCGTATCGACATTAGGTCTCAGATATATATAAGGGAGCTGTTGTACGTAGTAGGTGAAAAGACCCCCTTCACCAGAAAATTATATCTGACCCATACATGTAACGGGACTAAGATGTTGGTTGGGCCTCTCCGGCCAAATTTTGGGAACCTCCCCCCCTGATCGACCAAAAATAGGCTAAATTTTGCCAAATTTTGTAAAAACTTCGCAAAAAAGGCCATTTTTTTCTAAATTTTGCCCAAATTTTGGGGACCCTCCCCCCGGCCCCTCGATTTGGAGGGGGGTGTCCCCCCCTATTCCCGCCCTCATACATGTATGATTAGCTGACCTGAATGATGCTGATAACGATGACTATGACCGTCATGCACTCGACCCTATCCATCAGGCCCGCGCCGGCCTTCTCCAGTCGCTCGCATAAATGCGGCTCGCATGAGGTCGAGCGCTCGTTCAGTCTGTCCCGGGGATCTGGGTCTGGGGCCGGCTCGGAGCCCAGAGGAATCCAGGTCAGGTGCATTTGAGGGCGGCTAGTGGAATTTTGTCAGTAACAAGAGTGTTTGAGTGTATATATAGTAGAGATAATGAAGGAATTAGTAGTGCTATAAGTATTGTATGGTGTGATGAGTTACACGGAGATAGTAAGTGGTGTTTAGTAGTAATTCTTTTCTAGTAGCTTGATAGTACTGTGTTAAATTTTGGTTGAAATATGCCTACAGTTTTTTCTCTTGCTGCTTCGAGCTTTGCTAAATTTGTGCTGAGGTCATGGTTGTGTGCTGAGGTCAGGTCATTTGTGCTTTCTGAGCATTAATTACTTTTCCTGAATGATTGAGCAATATGTGAACTGGCATCTTTGGATTTCTGAAGCCTCTAGAAAAGAGTGTTTATCAGTCGTTGTTTATTTATCTTATTTATGCACCCATTTTTGGCACTATCCCGTCATTTCCGTCCAGATTTAGTTAAGCTAAGAGTGAAAGGTTCGGAACTCAGGCCCTGATCCTTTGTCTGGTGCTGTTTTTTCAGTGATGGAATATATACATGTAAGAGGGAGATGGAAGGGAAAAGGGAACGTCCGCCTTATTAAGGGCTTTGGGAGGGAGGGTCCACAAAAGCAGAGTAAAAGCGAGTAAAATGCATTTGTTTCGAACATTTTGCAAATTTTACGGCATTTTTGGTCGATTAAGTGGTCAAGGTCCTGAAAATTTACTCAGAGACTCCTGAATTCTAGACCCCGTTACATGTTATATAATGTTCTGATCCTGTTATGTGGTCCCTTCCCTCCGGAACCCCTCGATTAGGGGGGTGCTTAATTTACTTTTCATTCCAGGTCTGCACCCTCGCGCTATGGAGACGAGAATGCCAATGGTAGCAGTCGGAATGCGAAAAAGGCCAAACGAAAAAGTCATCCAGTCAACAGTAACAATCATTCCACTTCCAAATTTAACGGTATATTTTGTATGAAGGCGTAACTGCCAAGAGTACATAATGGGTAGGGAAAAGCATGAAACTAACTAAAAGTTTTTTAGGTATGTTTATTTAAATAAGCTTTATTGATAATCACAATTTTACCAAAAAACAACATATTAAAAGCACACCACAAAGACGCAGCTGCAAGTCTATGCGGCTGCAAAGTCTAGCTAGGGTGGGGCACTTTATCTGAAATGGAACAGGATGGGGCTTCGGACCAAATCGGGGGGGACTTGCCCCATCAAAAATATCCCCGATATTCAGGGACCGCCCAGATCTTTCTAGTGTTGTTGTTTCAGCAGAGGCGGTGTTGGGCGTGTCAAACCAGGAGGCGGTGCGTCTGGGCCTGTGTCGACAGCTGCTGGACGAAGTGATGGCTCACCGGGACGCCTGGCCGTTCCTCAGGCCCGTCAACAAGAAACAGGTCAGTAACACAAAATGGTGGTCGTTGAAGTGTTGATGTTTCGATCAATGCAACATGTCAACGACGAACATTTTGCTTCGATAAATCGGGCTCTGTTTATATCTCGGAATATCTGTTTCGTTAAAAAGAAGTTTGCGGAAGTGAAGTTTGTGCACAAGATTTAGACGAAATTCATAATATTACAAAATAGTAGACGAAAGGATTCTTTCAATGCTTCACAATGGCTGACCGAAATTTGTCCTTATCACTGTGCCCGTGATTTTAATTATTATCTCATGATGTGATTATTTCGTAATTTTACCAGCTGAACGGACACACGGCTGTAAGCATGAATGGACCCAGTTTAGCGGTACACCCTTGTTTCAGGTGCCGGACTACTACGAGGTGATCTCCGAGCCAATGGACCTGGACACCATGAATAAGCGACTCAACCGAGGCCACTACCAGAGCTACCAAGAGTTCATGGCAGACGCACATCGCATCTTTAAGAACTGCAGGATATACAATCGACCCGACTCAGAAATCGTTGAGGTAGATGGCATCTCGAACCTAAATCTAAATCGTATTTTTTGGCCTTCAGGCCTATTCACACGAGGACGCATTTTGCTCCATGGCGCTTGAGCGGACGTATTCTCTATAATTAGAATGTTCATGCTGCCGCCTAGTTCATTGTGTGAAATGAATGCTCACACAATGCGGCAAGCAGTGGTACTGCTAATTAGAGAATGCGCCCTCGTGTAAAATGGCCTTAAAAAAAGTTACCACACCACTGTTACAACAGCCTTTTTGGATAACCCACTAATACGATCGAGCATTTCTCGCTAATGCATTTGTTTTGAAGTAGATAATTGACTCTATTGCTGGAGTAAAGATTATCGATTAAAACATAAGTTAGTGGAGCTGAGCTATTGCATCCACCATTAGGCTCGATTCATACTTACAGCCGTATTTCCGTTCAGCCGGCAGATAGACGTCACTGGCAGCCTAGTGCAGTGGATCAGTTAGCGCATGTGACGTCATTATTTCGTCATTTTGTCGGCTGAACGGACATTACGGCTGTAAATATGAATCGACCCTTACTTGTTCGCAATACGCAATACGCAGGCTCACGTTTTTTTTGCTCAAATTTGTGCTCATTTGAGCATTGGAACATAAAAATGAGCATTGGAAAATAAAAATGAGCATCAACTGAGCATTGCTGATATTGCCCAAAGACGTAGCCAAAAGGAATTGCTGATACGTCTCTAGTTGACCAAATTCGGTCTAAAAATTTAAAAAATCTCCAATTTTTTCCGGGGGCTACCGCCCCCAGACCCCTGTAGCCTTGTGTCCTTTGGTTTTCATGGTCCGGCCGGAAAAATTTTCTGATACGTCTCCAATTCACTAAATTTGGCCGAAGAATCAAAAATTTCCCCTATTTTTTTCTGGGGGCTGCTGCTCCAAGACCCCTGCAGCCTTGTGGATTTTTATTTTTGCGTTTGTAAGGCGTTTTATGAGTGTTAAAATTGCTAAAAAGTGCATTTTAACCCATTACAAAAAATCGAAAAGTCATTCCCCCCGAAATTTTTACACATTGTTACACATAATGCTACGGTTATTTGTGGAGTACACAATCTGATGTGACGCTCCCATGTTTTGTTTTAAATTTTGCCGGAACATTTTTCTGATACGTCTCCATTGACTAAATTTGGCCTAATAATAAAAAATTTTCCCAATTTTTTCTGGGGGCTGCCGCCTCCAGACCCCTGCAACCATGTGGTTTAGTAATCTTGCATTTTGAAGGCGTTTTATGAGTGTTAAAATTGCTAAAAAGTGCATGTTAACCAATTACAAAAAATCGAAAAGTCATTCCCCCCCGAAATTTTTTTCTGGGTACGCCACTGCTATGCTGCTTTTATTTGTGTAACACACTGTCCGGTGTGGCGTTCCAATCTTTTGTTTTAATTTTCCTTTCGGAAAAAATTATTTGCTACGTCTCCAGTTCACTAAATTTGGCAAAAAAATGAAAAAAGTCTCCAATTTTTTTACTGGGGCTGCTACCTCCAGATCCCCGCAAAGATGTAGCTTTTGCGTTTCTACTGCGAATTTGGTATTAAAACTGCGAAATAGATAGTACCGCGATTTAGTATTAAAACTGCGAAGAAGTGCATTTTAATCTATTACAAGAAATCGAATGGTCATCCCCCCAAAGTTTTTTGCGGGAACCGTCCTTCCCGTTAAAATAGTTTACGTTACCCCAGATCGGCCTTAACCCCCATAAATTGTCCTTTTAAAAAAATTAGTGTAGCCCACCCTTTTCTCCGGTTGACGAAGAAGAATTTGTAAGCAAAAGACTGCATACGTGTTGTTTAATGTTTTGACAATGCAGCACGGCGAAAAAAACATCAAAAAATTTTGAGCATTCGAACTTAAAAATGAGCATCGAAATTTATAAATGAGCATAAATTGAGCATTGGCCGTTTTTAAAAAAAACCCTGCGCAGGCTATCTGTATACACAGGGTGACGTTCGCGACTGTTTCGGTTGCAGCCGCTCAAATACCTCTTTTAGTCCGGATCGCCGTAATTATTGCGGATAGGTTTCTAAGATCAAATTTTGCACTGGACGTCACCTTGAAAGTTTTTACTATTCTATAATCTAAAAACCGTTGGGATTAGAAGCACTTTGAACAGACTCACATTTTGGGCCAATTTAGGGGATGTAGACTGACTTGTCGCTTTATTAAATACTTGACAATTATAGTTTTTTCCTATTTTTTACAGTTTATTTTTTTACTGTTTTTTCAATTTTTTTGCTGTTTTTTACAGTTTTTTGTTGTTTTTTTTCAGTGCGGTGATGCAGTGGAGGAATTTATGAAGGAGCAAATTACCGCCCTGGGAATTGACAATCTAGGATCTGGCTTGCCTGCCCGGAAACGCAAACGACTGCTGCTGCATGAAGACACCGATAGTTCCTAATGCTATTCTAAACGTCTGGTCAAATAGTGCTGACATATTATTATGAGAGAAAACAGGTGGCGTGATTTTTGCAACTATTCGCTGCTGTGCTCTTGGTGACTGGAATGCACAGTTTCAATGAAATATCGTGCATGGTTCAGCAATTTTTGGTCAGACTTTAGTCACAAAACCTGTTCAGATAATTCTATAATAGTCCCAACAAAGTAGCGTTTGAAATAGGTATATCGGTTTATACGTATATGTAAAAAAGTGTGCTCTTGGTCCCTTTGTAAAAAAAGGATCACCTGATCTCAAATACGCATAATGGCATATCTGTTTCCTGTTTCCGCCTTTGTAAAGATAATTGAGCTTTAGGTTAATTTTGCAAACGACTATACAGTGAGCAGTTTTATGCACTGGCTTACAAGAGTGTGACGTAACAGTGGTCTTAGGCTCGATTCATACTTTCGTCCGTATGTCCGTCCAGCCTGCAGAACAACGTCACTAGCAGCCTAGTGCAGTGGATCAGCCAGCGCCTGTGACGTTTTCGTCATTTCGTCGGCAGAACAGAACATACGGCTGTAAGTATGAATCGAGCCTTAGTATTATATACGTAGAAATGTTGGAAATTGTGTAGTGCATTCGCATATTGCTAATTTGAACAGGTTTCATCTATTTTATGGTTTAGTAATCATTTTTTGTTAGGATGAATTATTGTGAGTTTTAATTTACTGTTGTAATAGGCTGTTTCGCGCGTCTTGTACGGGAGTGGGGTGGTTTTAGTGTAACTTTTGTCATTACCGAAAAAGCTTTAATTATAACATTATGTGTAACTTAATATTATATTTTTTTTTCACAGTTTTTTCAGTTTTTCACATATATATTATATATTAAGCTGTAAGATCACAATTTTTTTTAAAATATAAAAAACGTAACACCCTTTTATTTGCGAACAAGATTGTGAAACTGTCTGCTGGTACTCAGTGCATTTTTTGTGATTTCGTGATATGGCGTTTTCAGTTTTTGTGGTTGTAATCTTGGTTTTAATAAAACCAAAACAGAGTATGTTGTCGGCTGAACGGACATTAATTGTCATTACAGCCGTATGTCCGTTCAGCCGGAAAAATTGCGAAAATATCCCGCCACCAGTTGAAACGATAAAAATACGTTATTGGTGGCGTGATTTTTTTAGTAATTTTGAGGGCTGAACTGACATAGGAACAGTAAGTAGGAATCGGCCGTAAAGGTCCTAAGTATGAGTCGAAAAGTCTTGAACCTATTTTTTTTATTTGTGCATTATCACTTTGTTGGGGTTTTATGTTCAAAATTTTCATCCATCGGCTGTAAAATGAACTTGGAGAATTAATTGTTTGTTTGTTTGTTTGTTTATTGATACGTTTTTGTTGAATTAAATTCGTCCCATTGCGGTCTCATGTCTGTAAAGTTTGTTAATTAAAGCAATTTTTAAATCGAGTTTCGATTTGTTTTTTAGTTGAAGTCGTGTATTTGTAGGGCAAAAAGTCAAGCCATTTTCATTTAAGTTCACTTTAAGTAAAAGCCATTACTTCAATTTACCTAAGTTGAAGTGGATTTTGGTTTTTTTTACAGGCGCAATAGTGCAGTCTGCTTAACTCGCTGTTGGTGAGATTATTTTGTAATTTAGCCGGTTGCATTTTTAAATGGACACTGTCTTGTGGGATAGCATGTGTATATTTATTCATGTTTGTTTACTCGCATTTCTTACTGCATGCACATATTAAATATAGTTCCGATCTGTGAATCTGCAAAAAGCAAACTTTCATCAGAGCAATCTTTCACTGCTGACTTGTCCAGAATAATTGGTCAGGTATACAGACCCAAAACAGCAATCTGAACCAGCTTCAGTGTCTGCTGATAGTCCTAAACAGTTTCTTCAAACTTTCCTTGGGTGTGGCTTTGGTTTCTTCTTCCTTGACATCTTTAGATTTTCTTCGATGTTTCTCCTTCGATTTCCCCTTCTTCTTTTTCTCTTTCGTTGATTTCATTTCTGCGTCTGCCCGCTGTGAGAACAGTGCTTGATCTTTGTCGACTAAATAGGTGCTGCTTTTTCGGCCCGGGCGAATATCGACGAATAAATCGCTGAGTTTTCGCTGAATTTGCACCGGAATTAGAGTTCTCTGCGACTGCGCTTGTTGGCTCGGTGTTTCGAACGTCGTCACCCTCCGCGCTCCGCCTGTGTTTTCTCTCGGTTTTCCAGGTTCGATCACTACTGCTTTCTTTTCCGGGACCTTTTTTGTCTTCAAGACTGATCGAAGTTTTTGGGGAAACTTTTGCAGCAACTTTGATTGATCAACTTTGAAGTCAGCTGTTTTTTCCTGTTTGCTTTTACTGGCTTTTGTCACGTTTACTTTAACCGGCAAAGTTTTGGGGCTTTTTGAAGAGGTTGTTTTTGATCTTTTGCTAGAGGGGGTTGTCGACGCTGTGATTCCTTTTTGTGATACCGTTGCGGCTGATCGTTTCAGTATCGGCCGAGAAGCGGGAGAAGGCGTTGCAGCTGAAAAAATATGCTACGGCTAAATTTGGATGTTTGTATTTTGGCGCTCTCCCCTACATGCAACAAAAGGTAGTAAATTTTTTCACTATGCGTAGTGGAATGGAAACAACCCAGGTTGGTGCACTATGCGCAAGGGTTGACCCACGGAAAAACTGTCAAGGAAAGTGTAAACAAACCCAATCTGCGGCAAAACCTTCTGTAAGCATTAAGCAACACTTTCAAGTAAGCTGACCAGTGGGTCAGCTAAAACCTGTTGTGCAGCAATTATTTTGCTTCAAATTGTGTAATATATAAGATTGGCGTAGTTTTTTTCCAGCAAACTGTGTATGCAAAATATTGAAGGTGTTTTTCCCCTACAACAAATTGTGTGAAAACAAGATAGAAATCTCTCAAACGAAAAAATGATGTATATAATATAACACCATTCTAATTCAAAAGTCCCTAAGCTATGTACGTCTAGGAGTTTATTAAATCAATTTCTAGTCTGCAGTAGAGTTCCTTCCTTAACCCTTTGACTCGCATTGGGAACCTCAGGTACCACACATGGTGGATGCCGTAAAAGAGGCTATAAATCTTGGCTAGCTTATTCTAGTCAACTGATCTTCGACTTGTTTTTTCAGAAATTGCAGATCTTTGCATTTATGGGCCCAATTTTAGTCCTGCTGCCACACAACAAAACCTATGCTTGATTAAGCACTGTGAAAATTTGACTTTTTTTCATCGCAAAAGTAGTATTTTCTTTCCAGCCTCATTATGATATTTGATCGCAACTCTGGCAGTCTGCTTTTTGTGCATCAGATAGAGCGGAAATTGTAGTTTATTTTTAGCTGTCAACTATGATAGGCGCACGGTTGCTGTGTTAATACTCTAGGGTGAGGTACATATTATGCCTGAGCGATGGCGCAAAATTTGCACAAACTTTCATCTTTGAGCGCTTATAACACAAAAACGGTGCGTCCTAGACCCTTAGTCGACTGATTATGTTTTGTTCACCATTAAATTGTCTATCGAATGGTGGTTTCGCCAGCTCTCTACGACGCACGTAGCTCGAGCAATGGCCATAAAACTGGAAGGTGTCAAAGTTTGGCTGCCTAGATAGAGAACCTCTGGTCGTCAAAGGGTTAACCAGTGTATCGTGAATTGCCGATTTGGCAGAAATTTCGGTACAGTTCAACTTTTTTAGTAAATTCTGTTTCAAATTGCTTATTTTTGAGCTTTTGGACCCACAATTTTACTTATCAGTTTTTCCTATAACTCTTTGACTCGCATTGGGAACCTCAGGTACCACACATGGTGGATGCCGTAAAAGAGGCTATAAATCTTGGCTAGCTTATTCTAGTCAACTGATCTTCGACTTGTTTTTTCAGAAATTGCAGATCTTTGCATTTATGGGCCCAATTTTAGTCCTGCTGCCACACAACAAAACCTATGCTTGATTAAGCACTGTGAAAATTTGACTTTTTTTCATCGCAAAAGTAGTATTTTCTTTCCAGCCTCATTATGATATTTGATCGCAACTCTGGCAGTCTGCTTTTTGTGCATCAGATAGAGCGGAAATTGTAGTTTATTTTTAGCTGTCAACTATGATAGGCGCACGGTTGCTGTGTTAATACTCTAGGGTGAGGTACATATTATGCCTGAGCGATGGCGCAAAATTTGCACAAACTTTCATCTTTGAGCGCTTATAACACAAAAACGGTGCGTCCTAGACCCTTAGTCGACTGATTATGTTTTGTTCACCATTAAATTGTCTATCGAATGGTGGTTTCGCCAGCTCTCTACGACGCACGTAGCTCGAGCAATGGCCATAAAACTGGAAGGTGTCAAAGTTTGGCTGCCTAGATAGAGAACCTCTGGTCGTCAAAGGGTTAAGGAAATTTTGCGGGCCGGGCCCGGGCCGGGCCGACCTCTGTGCTCGCGGGCCGGGCCGCGGGCCGGGCCAAGTTTAAACAAAGCCAAATTTTTCCAAACAAACCAAAACCTTCGAAAAACACGACTATAAGCTAATTCAAACACATAAACACTCATATGACAATGTGGCAGGGTATATTTACCCCCCTTGTTGCAAAACTGAGAGAACTGGGGAAAATTTTAATTTTTCTTCAAGTGCCAACAACCAAATTTGTTGTTTAATTTAATTTTTATGCCGATTTTTTTATAATTTTGGGTGGAATTTTTGCTCACGACGGAAACTACTCCCCTGTTTTACCCTTGATGGGACCCCCGTCTCTCCCCTGGCACCAAATTTTGAAGATGGGTCTCCCTCCCCCATTCCCACTCAACTACATGTTGGGTCATACATGTGTTAACATTACAAATTTAGAAATTTCTTGAAAATTCAATTCAAAAGTACACAGATAGGCTCAGGGACAAGCCATTTTGTTGGATAGTGTTAGACTATTTATACAATTTTTAGCCTTTTTGACCGCTTTTTGTGCAATTTCGTGAAATTTCCAATTTTATTACTGGTCGGCCCGTGGCCCGCGGCCCGTCACCGGCCCGGCCCGGCCCGCGGCCCGGCCCACCACCGGCCCGGCCCGGCCCGCGGCCCGGCCCACCACCGGCCCGCCGGGCCGGTGGCGGGCCGCGGGACGGAAATTTTGGCGGGCCGGGCCGGGCCGGGCCGACCCCTCAAAAAACCGGGCCGGGCCCGCGGCCCGCGGCCCGCCACCGGCCCGCGAAGGAACTCTAGTCTGCAAGAAAAGAATAAAACTATATCAATAAAACGCAGCGATCAACTTTGGAAAAAGCATCGTGTTCATAGGCTAAGGCCAACATGAAATGCCTTGAATAACTAACGAAAAGTGAAATGCTTAAGATGCATATTTATTCCTAGTTTCTGGTAAAATAAATATAAGGCATATAAGACAACTTATTAAAAACTGCAAATTTAGAATAAATTGCCGAAACCCGGGATCGAACCAGGAACCTTTAGATTTTCAATCTAACGCACTCCCAACTGTGCTATTTCGGCTTGCTGATAATCGTCAAGGTCAACATGACAACTGGTGCTCCGTCATTACAAACGTAAGATAACATCAACTGCCTTATTAAGATTTTTGTTCATCGAGAATCATTTTGTTGATCAATATATATTTTTAGAATTTAAGTTGAAATAAGTTTAGTGTAAGCAACGTTTGCTGAGTTATTAATACTGAAAGCTTGAGTCTGATGCACTGGTCGGCCCAAGTGTAGTGTCCTACACTGTTAACTTTGTTGCAAATTTGCCAACTTGGCCAACTCAACTTGGCCAACTTGGCCAACTTAAGTTGGCCAACTCAACTTGGCCAACTTAAGTTGGCCAACTCACCTTGGCCAACTTGGCCAACTTAAGTTGGCCAACTCAACTTGGCCAACTTGGCCAACTTGAACATCCGATACTTAGACTATTTGAAATGAAGTCAAGTTCTAATCCTCTAGTTAATTTTTTTAAGTTAGTTAGTCAGCTAATGAAAATGAAAATTTAAAATGTAAACTTGGAGATTTGAACTTGACTTTATTTCAAATAGTGAAAGTATCGAATGTTCAAGTTGGCCAAGTTGGCCAAGTTGATTTGGCCAATTAAGTTGGCCAAGTTGGCCAAGTTGAGTTGGCCAACTTAAGTTGGCCAAGTTGGCCAAGACGAGTTGGCCAACTTAAGTTGGCCAATCGAATTTGGCCAAGTTAGCCATTTTCAAGTTGGCCAAGTTGGCCAACTGAAGTTGGCCAAGTTAGCAATTTTTAAGTTGGCCAATTTGGCCAACTGAAGTTGGCCAAGTTAGTAATTGAAGTTGGCCAAGTTGGCCAAACCAGCTGGCCAATTTGACCATTTCTAATAGCACAAGACCAGGACGGTGTGCCTCCGGATGTGCCCTCAAAATTTTTTAACCCTTTAATTCCCAGAGCTGCCATTTGGCACATCACGTGATGAATACCCAATCGGGGGCCATAAAACTTGATTTATTCATTCTATTCAGCTGAACTGCAAATTGTTTTTTCAGAAAGCTTAGATCTTTATATTTAGTGGCCAAATTTTGAATCTTCTGCCACGCAACAAAACCTATGCTTCCATAAGCAATGAGCAAATTTAACTTTTTTTCATCGCAAAAGTAGTATTTTCTTCGTGACCTCATTTAGATTTTGGGTTGCGCCGCCAGCAGTCAACTTTGTATGCATCAGATACAACAAATGTTGTACTCTATTGCTAGCCTTCAATTATGGCAAGCGCACGACTTTTGTGTTAATACTCTAGGGGGCGCAATTTTTTCACAAATTCTCAACTTTGAGCGCTTATAACGCAAAAACGGTGCGTCCTAGACCCTTAATCGGCTGACTATGTTTTGTGCACCACTCATTTCTCTATCGAATGGTAGTTTCGCGATCCTTCTACGATGCACGTAACTCGAGCAATGATCAAAAAACTAGAAGGTGTCAGAATCAGGCTGCCTGGCGCGAGATGCTCTGGGCATTAAAGGGTTAAAATAATTTTAATGTTTTTTCAGATTTATTTATTTCTCATCATCCAACATTTAGGCAGAACAGTTAACAATTTTTCCTGTTGTGCCACAGCACAACAGGTCTTTAATTTTGATTCTGGCGAGATAACACAAGACTGTGCAACAGTTTCGTCTGTGTGCGTGTTAAACATCAGCTCATGTGTGTATGTACGTGTGTCACCTAGATTTACAGTGTATTTGTCGTTAACAGTTTCACTGAAGTTACTACAGACCTACTTCATTCCCATTGACTGTATTCTGTTAAAGACCAAAATGTCGTCTCAAATTTTCAAAAATGAGGTCCGGAAGTAAATTCGAACTATCAACCTTCCGCTTGCGGATCAGACGCCCTACCAACTACGCTAACCGGGCTCATCGAAACAGTTGGTGATGCAAAGGGTATCAACTATGTAAAATGTAAAACGGATCTAATTAAGTGTCAGTCTGAGTTCTTAAATTGAAGTCAATTCAAATGAAAAAAATAAAATTGAATTCAAATCTAAAATCTCATACGTTCGATGTCGTACTGGATGCGTATTTGGATGTGTACTGTTTACCAATATATTTAACGTTGTGTCTCTTGAAACAGTTATGATGAATAGTTCGCGTCACCAGTTATAACGGGTTCACCTCGGTAACGCTCATATGAAACTTTACGCAGCAGAAAAATTCGTGCTTACGTAATTTGTTGTAAGATAAAAACAATTTTAAGTTTTTAGATAAACAACTTTTTGCAAGATAAAAACGTGTTTAATCTTTTGCATACACATTTTGCTGAAAGAAAACTTTGTCAATATTTTGCATACACATTTTGCAGTAAGATAATTAATTGCTGCACAACAGTTTGAGCTGACCCACTGATCAGCTTACTTGAAAGTAATTCTTAATACTTACTGAAGGTTTTGCCGCAGATTGGGCTTGTTCGCAGAAACGAAACTAACTAACTACGTATGTACATCAACTGATAAGTTGGCCAAATTTGGCCATGTAGGACACTACACTTGGGCCCACTGGTCCACTAAAATCCTTCAGTTATTGAGATTAGTTTGTAGGAACCGGTTGATTCAGATGGCAGCGCTTTGGATTCATAATCCGAGGATAGATGGTTCGATTCCGTCTCTTAATTAACTTTTTGAAGCTGCAAATTCCATCAACCACAGCTGTGTTTTACTGACCTACCAGCCTTTCAGTGTCCTTTAACACTGTAATTCCAGGTGACACACGCACATACTTATTTGAGCTGAAGTAAAACATGCATACAGACTAATTTCTTGGCAGTTTAGTGACTATGAAACCAAAATCAAAACTAAAGACCTGTTGTGCTTGTCGTGCTGTGGCACAACAGGAAAGAAACAAAAAAAACATTGACACTCTTTGTTGACCCAACAGCTGCCCTATGTCTAAGGGGGAACTTTTCTCGAAGCTTTTATTTTTTATGCAGCTTCTATGCCCACCGTAATTTTGCTATTGAACCAGGCCGGTGCCGATCGTTCTTTAGAAAAGGTAGTAGCCAGTAGGTACTCACTCACTACCTACTCAACAACACATCAACTATCCTAAACACTCATTTTCATAAAACCAAAGTTAAGTGCCTAATAGCACGCAGCTACCGAACGTACCCTTTGCAGTTTTCTCTATCAAATACACAGACTTGACATCTGGTTTTCTTGCAGGACCGCGAGAAGAAAGTTGTGCATTTTGCCCCTGTTTGACGGAC
>JASANF010019064.1:0-17498 GCA_030248245.1 Trissonchulus sp. WLG1_4 | reverse complement strand
TAATAGCGTCTCACTCTATATAGAAGAAGAGTGAGACACTCTCCAGCCTGCCTGTGTTCTAGCACAGGCAGATGCGCTGGTCGTTTTCACAGGTTTGCACGTTTCACGTTTGCACAGAATGTCAACATGTAGCCTGAAAACGACCAGCGCATCTGCCTGTGCTAGAACACAGGCAGGCTGGAGAGTGTCTCACTCTTTTTCTATATAGAGTGAGACGCTATTATGTACTCTTGGTGTTATTTCCTTTCAACTTTCAAGCGTGGTTTGACTTTTTAGTTTGTCAATTGTATTTGATGGGCATGATGAGGCATTACGCGCTAGAATATTGTCCCGCCTAGGACATTTACCACATCTGTCACACAAAGTTCCATGAAACCTAGGAAAACCACTCGGGCTAAACAGGTTCGATAAAGATGTGGTTAAGCATTTGGAAAAAAAATTTAAATGCTGATGATAGATAGCTTTTGACTTTTTGAGGCAAATAGATTTAGGTGATTGTTTATTGAGCATAATATACAGTATGCAAAGGTAGTGCTTGTTCAAGTAGGTGTTCAGTGTCCGCAGATTCCTATCGGCGACTGGAAAGTGAGCAGTAGCTCAAATCAGTGATGATTGATCGACTGTTTAATTAATTGTTTCCTTGTATATAGCAATATACATAAGTAGTATAATACTTTTACTGAAACTGCTACAAATTTAGTCTATCAAATTACTGACTTCGGCATTTGTAATGATATTTTATTTGCATTTAAAACTTCCACTTTTAGTCGTAGTAAAAAGTTTATGGTATGAAAATTGATACGACGATTGGTTGAACAAAAATTCCAAAAAGCAAAAAAAAAGGAAAAGAATACGAGGAAGAGCAATTAGAGAAATTTTCAGGGAAGAAGAAAATTTTGAAAAAGAAAAGAGAGATGTCAGCACTCCTCACTTTTAGAGCAAACAAATCCCCCCCAAACCCAGCACAGAACACACCTTTTAGCGCCATCAGATGCTCAAAAACCGGAAGGCGATTTTGCAGTAGCGGTCTACTGTCAGTCAGAGAAAGTGTGTCCAGAAAGAAGTGATAGCAAGATTTGTAGCTTTCATACTGTTCAGAGAGCCTGGCCACAAGAACTACCTAGTGGCTTGTTCCCGAGGAGTCAAATCCCTACCCATTAGCGACCACATCAAAAAAGAGCTGTTGTAGGGTTCACTTGAGTGATCCTGAGGTAAAAAAGAAACTACGACAAGACAAAATTTTTTGACCTCTACAACTACTACTGTGACAACAACTTCTACAGCTACTACTGTGGCTGGCACTGCCGCGACGTCAGATACTACAATCGCTCAGGCCACTGCGGCTCCAGCTGCCACTACGATTGCCGCTGATACTACGATCTTTGCCGCTACAACTTCTACTACTGTCACTAAAACTACTGAATTGATTACCACAGCTACTACGGGTACTGCGACTACTGCCGCTACAAAAAGTTCACTGCTTTAACGACAACTACTGAAATTCACGGCTATTGCGGCTATATTCTACTGCGATGACTACTACAACAAGAAGCACAGAGTCTGGTTTCCACTGGTCGTAGATGGTTACAAAAAATTAGCCATTTGCTGAACAACGGAAGTGAAGAATGATTAGATGAAACGGTGTCAGACAAAGGAAAGAGAGGAGAAGAGAAAAAAGAAGAGCTAGGCGGTAAAAAGCAGAAATCGATAAAAAATTAGTTCAGCTTGCAGCGCTGGCGGGAGGGAAGTGAGAAAGACTGGATGGGTGGAAACTGGAAAATGAGGCGAAAGAGCGAAAACAAAAGAGCAGCGGTTGAAACTGTAACGACTAAAGCAGCAGCAACTTCTACATTCCAATTCTACATCTGTTACTACTACATCCGCTACTACTGCTCCATTCTGCTTCACAACCAGATAAAATAGTTTATTAAAATATTAAACTGGGACACTCACGACTGTACCCCGCTTGCGGGTTTTTCCTGCTTGCGGGATCGGAAGTCAGGTCTCAAAACTCGCCCTAAATTTATTTTTAAAATCCTCTGAAAATCATGGTAATTTCGATCTCCCCCCTTAAGTAGCTTAGGAATGCTCTTGTATTGGAGTTACTACTCGTAGCCTGGTATAACTCCAACACAAGGAAGAGGTGAATCTGAGCTCCAACCAGTGCCCGACCACCTTATGGGCGTCACAAAAAAAATGTACTCTTGGTAGGACAGTAACGACTACAGACAGGAACGATGTACAGTTACTAGTACTAGTAGCACACTGGAGACGATATATTAGTAGAAGCCAAACGGGCACGTAGTACGTACCTACTAGGGCAAAAAAGTTAAACTTTAACTTTAACTTAAACTGAAAAAGTTAGGGGTGAAACTCTTAACTTTAACTTTAACTTAAATAAAAATACCCTTACTTTAACTTTAAATAAAAGTCATTTAAAAAAGTTATATAAAAGTCAGTCATTTTGGACTTACTTTAACTTTAACTTAAATTACCCCCTGAGCCTTACTGTAACTTTAACTTTAACTTAAATGAAATTGGCTTAACTTTTTTGCCCTAGTACCTACCTACTTCATGTGTCTTACCCTAGACACATAGGTCGTACTTGATACCAGTCGCTTTAAATATATAGTACTCTTGATGCCTATTCGTTTAAATAGTACTCGATACCAATCGGTTAAATAGTACTCTTAATTAGAGTTCGCAATCGGGTCGGGTTGGCGCGGGTCGGGTCGGGTCGGGTCGGGTTGAGATTTTCCAACCCGCGGGTTGTGCGGGTCAGTTCGGGTCAAAAATTTTTTGTTTAATCAGTAAGTTTTAGATTAAATTTTTCTGCTTTGATGATATTTTCAACCTAATGTACCCGCTGCAGAGTGATGTACATGTAACAGTGTTTCCGAGCTGTGCTTTTTAGCCCAAAATTAGCTACTTTAGTCCATACCTGTACATGGGGTCTTGGGGGCGGGCTTGTCCCGGATTTTTAGAAATGTAAGGGGGGCTTGTCTCGACGTTTTAGGGGCTTGAACTGACAAAAACGCTAATACATATTTCCAATTTGTGCTTAAAAAGCGGAAATTAGTTGCAAAATTCGGACAGTTTTTAGCGATTTTTTTGCCTTTGCTTATTTTTTAAGCATTTTACAGCTATCTGAGGCGATTGTTTAGTTTTCGGGCACTTTATTCGGCAAGGAGGGGGGGCTTGCCCCGATGCGTCAAATTTGAGGGGGGGGGGTTGTTCCGATCTCAAATCTGGAGGGGGCTTGCTCCCCAGACCCCTCATACACATCTGTGCTGTAGCTTATCAAAACATACGAAATATATAAAAAACTGGAAACAAAAAAGTGATAAGGGAATCTCAAGTGTTTCTATACATAGCAGCTAGCAGCTTCAGTAGAAGTCGGGTCGGGTCGGGTCGGGTCGGGTCCGGTCGGGTTAGACATTCGCTCGGGTCGGGTCGGGTCGGGTTATGAAATCTCGACCCGTTGCGAACTCTACTCTTAATACCTATGTATCGCTTTAACTAAAGTCTGACATAAAATAGTTGCAACACTTGAGAAAACGAAACATGTGATTTCGTTACGAAAAGAATAGATTTTGAATATTTAGTACTTAAGGTACTCGTGATATGATGTAGGTAGTATGTGAATTGTGAATACATATATGTAAAAAGTAAACACAACTGCAACATACACAAATTTTACTACAATTCTGTAGTTATAGCAATAAATTACATGTTTAGAAATTAAATGTACATAAGAATACTTCACAGAGTGGATAAAAAACATGAATGAAGTAAAAAGACTGCGGTGAATTTCTATATTTCGGAATTTTTTGAAATTATGAAAAATGGTACAGCTCAAAAAAGGGTAACAATAAAAAGAAATAGCAAATAAAAAATTATGTCAAGAGTATATAGTCAATATATGTCAAGGGTACATAATAGCACTATTATAGGCTATATCCTATTTATGGCTATTCTATAGCACGTGCACAGTTGGCCTTAGTTTAAAGTCAGCCAAAAGCCACTTCTATAGTACGTGCACAGTTGGACTTTACTACAAAATAGGCGAATACCATCTTCTATAGCACGTGCACAGTTGAATATTTTGCAGATTGTGTCAGTTTTCAACAAAGTTTGTCATTACTTTGATAATGAACAATGTCATTTACAACCTTTTGTATTTTTGTATCTTTACAAACTTTTGACATAACTGCTGAACTATTTTGACTAATTTATTTGACACCTGTTCGATCGGAACCTTTGAAAGAAAGCCGACCAAAGGTCAAACCGATCTCAAATTTTACTATAAAAAGGAGGCTGTAACTGAGGTAAGTAACAGTTCTGCAGAATGGATCCTTCACTTCTTCAAATTGGGGAAATCTGCAGAACTGAAGCCACTGCTTTGGCTTTCCTGAAACAGAACGGTTTGATTTTGGATTTGAATCACCAACAGCAGCAGCAACAGCATACGCGGTGCACGTTGACCCCTGGTTGTAACGGTTCGTTGTATGAAACGACCGTTCTTCAAAGGGGTGTTCGTCGCCCTCGTATTCGCTGTAATAAATGCATGAAAATGCGAAGTCTGAAGAATGGGAGTGTTGTCATCGGTGGTCACGGTCACCGATGCTTCTTTGCTAACTATGATCGGCGTGGACGCCCTCAGACTAAACTGCCGCTGAACATTGCTCTTCTTATTATTTGGTGCTGGTCACAGGAGATGTCCATGACTAAAACCAAACAAATTTTGGGTCATCTTTTGTCGGCCAATGATATTACTATTACTGATTGGCGACATTATTGTCAAGAACTGTTGCTTCAAGCATTCAGTGACGCTCCACCAATGGGTGGGCCTGGAGAGACTGTACAAGCGGATGAGTCCTTTTTGCGAGGTCGCCGCAAGTACAACCGGGGCCGAATGATGGCCGGTAATAGCGTGCCTCCTGCTCGCCAAAATTATGGTAATGCTGTGGTGGGTGTTGGTGCACCCTCAAAACCAAAATTTTGCGTCAAATGAGAGGTTGCCACTCTTCTCTGCTTCCTGCTCACTTGGCCGAATTTTGGTGGCGAGGGCTCCACAGTCAAACTCCCTTTATGGACTTCATTGCCGAAATTCGGCGATATTACCCTTTGTAATGTTGTTGTTTGTATTGTGTATGTATTGATTGAAGTAAAAAAACTTGTTGAAAACTGACACAATCTGCAAAATATTCAACTGTGCACGTGCTATAGAAGATGGTATTCGCCTATTTTGTAGTAAAGTCCAACTGTGCACGTACTATAGAAGTGGCTTTTGGCTGACTTTAAACTAAGGCCAACTGTGCACGTGCTATAGAATAGCCCTATTTATATACTCTTGATTCTGTTTATTTTCGTTTTTCGTAGAATTAATTAAACAAATTCGATAATTTTGCTAGTAATACATTACATACATACAGTTAGTAAAACAAACAACATACAAATTAAATACAAAACAAAACAAAAAATTAATCAGTGAATTGAACGTATGATTTGTCACTTGTAAGGAAACGATGAAAGTGCCGCCTGGGTTCCTCAGCCTGGTTCGCTGGAGCGTGGCAAATACATCTATGTATGTACGAAATGGTCAGTAGGTGTACAAGAACAAGTATAGAACAAAGGTATCAAAAATTGTCCAATACAGTAACACACAAGCAAACTTACTGGCGGAAGCAGAAGCGGTGGCGAGAGCGGGGCGAAACATCACAGTAACTACGCAGTACTGCAAACGGAACGGTCAGTGTTCCTACACAAACAATTAGTCGGATCCCACATTGTGGACAAAAGCCCTGAACAAACAATGACGAAACCAAATATGACAGTGTTATTATATTATGTGGACACAAAAATGACGAAACACGACAGGAGAAACTAAATTGGTCCACATTGCCAAACTATCTCACTTGACAAAGTTTGGCAAGTGTTGACCCTTTTCTGTCACTCAGTTGTTTATTCAACTAATTTTCGACGGTCATTATAGATCTTGTTTCGACATTTTTAAAAATAATTACATTGTCGCGTCGTAACAAACTAGTGGTATTCAACGACAGTTGAACTGTGTTGGCTGTCTTGGTATAATCGAAATATTTCAACACTGTGTAATGGGACAGGCACTACTAGACCTCTAAACAGTCATGGAACATGGACAATTGAACTATAATATAAACGGTCATAGGAAATGAGATAATTATCATTGAACAGTCTAAACTGCGCTGGGGCCATGAGACAGTTTAGACTGTTACTCGATGGGTTGGTTTCACGTCTTATTTCAGATAGGTGAATTGTCCTGGTCTCATGATACATGTGCATAAACATTTTTATGTTTTTAATATGTATTAGTGATGTGGATCGGATCGGATCGGTCCGAAATTTTGATGCCGATCCGATCCGGATGCTTGATTGGCGATCCGATCCAGGCCCGGATCGGTCGATCCGATCCGATCCGCCGATCCGATCCGATTAAACATTATGTAACCTTGATGAAAGCTAAAAAATCTTTTGTGGAAATATTGTCAAGTATGATTTATTATAATGAGCATATTGCTTTAAAAATTTAATGCGTTTGTATATAAATGATAAGATGGCATTTTTGTAATGAGAGCAACTTAGACAATCCCACGACCAAAAATTTTGATTAATTGGAATGGAAATGTGTTGACAATTTTGGGTCACTACCGCAGGTCGTGGATACCCACGGGTCGGGTTGGGTTGGATCGGAAAATTCGAGCCGTGGGTCAACCTTTGGGTATACACACACACTTCAGGCTGCGCGGGTCGCTGCATTTTGTCAAACCGGCGAAAAAGTTCTGAAATTTTTTCACGTATTCAATCCAATCTGGGTACATAAATTTGGTTACCATTCGGTTAAAGTAGATAGCAATGTGAACAATGTACAGCTGTATATTACACTGTGCAAACTGTACAGGGGTATCTGCTAAAAACGATCGATTATCAGGTACGGTATCTTAAAATGGTGGGTCAAAGTTGGTCGTGGTGAACTTTGACGGCGCGGGATGGATCGTGGGTTACCCACATGTGTCAAACCGCGGGCTGGGTTGGGTCGCAGGTAGAAAGTGTTGATCCGCGTCGATTCCCAACTCTTGTGTTAACGAAAAGAATGTTGAAAGATTGTTTTTGTAGGCAAAAATTATGATATATATATATATATATATATATATATATATATATATATATATATATATATATATATATATATATATATATATATATATATTATATATATATATATATATATAAACATTTCACATCACACATTTAGTACGCGTCCTCACGCAACTTCAATGATGAGAAACCTCACCTCCACTTGCATATGGTCTATGCATACACTGTACGCTTTCGCTAATATAAAACCGATATTTTGATAATTTGAGTAGTAGTTATACTTGTGCGTTTGATTGATCGCTCGAAAAGTTTTTGAAATTACGCAAAATTTTTGGCAAATTACGAAATTTTGTGGTCGAGACTCAAAATTTATACTACCGATCCGGATCGCCGATCCGAAATTTTAAAGCCGATCCGATCCGGCGATCTGATCCGGCAAATTCAGCGATCCGATCCGATCCGATCCGACCCCCGGATCGGCGATCCGATCCGATCCACATCACTAATATGTATCAAACTCAATTAAACCAAATTCATAAAAATTCTATACTGTAATCGTATATCATGCCTTGACTATATATACCTAATTGGTGTGATTAATAGTCAATCTAACTAACATTATCGACACATTTCTTGGAAACGAGAGAATAATTTTGGAATAGCCAAGCCTAAACATCGTCCAAATGGTTATTGATCATCTTTTGCATCGAAAGATTTAATTGATTTTGACACATATTAGTTTTAGAGCACGTGGAGCACAAAATAATGAAGAATGACAAATCATAACCCCGGTACCAACACTGTTTTTCTAGTTTTTATATTTTTTTTAAACATTTTTTAACAAAACAAAAACTTGCGCTTAAAACCAAAAATGTGTGCTATTAACCTTACAACAAAAAAACTTGTACCAAAAACAAAAAATGTGTGCCATTAACCTTACAACAACAAAAAACTTGTGCTAAAAACCAAAAATGTGTGCTATTAACCTTACAACAACAAAAAACTTGTGCTAAAAACCAAAAATGTGTGCTATTAACCTTACAACAACAAAAAACTTGTGCTAAAAACAAAAAATGTGTGCAATTAACCTTACAACAAAAAAATAAAAGTTTTGATTATTCAGGCAAACACAAATGGTCAAATCCAAAGAGTAAGTGCATAAGCTAATACAAAGGATACAGTACAATTCAAAAACGCAAAAATAAATAAGCACAACATATTAATACAAGATTGTCTGTCTAACGTGTTTTTAGGCTATGAAAAAGTTTGAACGATTTGAAATTTGAAAGTTTCAGTTTTTCAATTTAATTGAACGCCAAAAGTTTTTTTGAGAAAAATAGTTACTTTAATCTCGAATAATATTAAGAGGGGCCAATTCACATTTTAGTGGGCCAAGAGCAGAAGGATGTGGAAAAATGAGTATATAAACCTAAATAAATAGACACAAAACGTCACACAACTGTCTCCAACTAAAAGTTGTACTGTTTATAGCAAAAACCCGTCTGCCCTAACCAAAGTGTGAATCGGCCCCTCTGGCCCTGCACCAGCCCAACCTCCCTACCATATAGTTAGCATATAACGATCACTCATACAAATTGAACTCGTTGAAGGCCTCCCCAGTGTGCACGCCGAACACCAAGCTGGGACTCTCTCGTTTGGGCCGTCCGCCTTCCGGGATCGGCTGCAGCTTGTAGATCTGGCCCCGATTCTGACCGCAGATGTCTTCGACGGCTCGCGACTTCAGTTCCTGGACTTCTGGCTCCGTCATCGGGGTTTGCAGCACATGATAGCTAAAATGACAAAGGCACGCCAGGTTTAGGTTGAATACACTAAATATAATAGCAATTTAATACATTAATAATTATTGATTATTCTTTGTTTTATTTGTGTGTTTTTTGCGTAAATAAACTCTTTAGTCTTTTAGTATTTAAGACACGTTCTCAGAGCAAATCGAGGAAGGTTTTCGCAGTCGAAAAAATTGACTTTCTCCGATCGGGCTCAAATTTTGTCCAAACATTGTACCACATAACTTATTAAGCTATGCAAAGTTTTAGCTCACGAAATTGATCCTGGCGGGAAATACGCCCTTTCAAAAATTGACATTTCGAGTGAAAAATCGATGTCTGAGTTAACTTTTGTAATTCTTTATAAAAATCTATCCAAGCAAGTTTGGATGATAAATACATTGTCCTAGGTGTCAAATAAGCTGAAAAATTCAAAACTAAAGGTATTTTTGCTGTAGAGTTGAAAAAATGCAAAGATTTTGGCCATTATTTCGAAAAATGCTATTTTCGGTAAAACACATTTTGCCCCCAAACTATACTTGGAACCCCCACTTCCGTAAATGTTAAAACGGAATCTAAGACGTTTTTATAAGCTCTAAAACATATCAAAAAATTAGCAAAATCGAATAATCCTCTGGGAGTCAGAAATGCCAAAAACTGAAATTTTGCATGTACTGGCTAATGACTACCTCTGACTTAAAAGTCCTGTCTGGACACTAATAGACTAATTCTATGCGCCAAATTGCCAATACATGTGCGTACCATAGACTCAGGTATCATGCCATATAGTTAGTTTCATTGGTGAATGTATGTATAATACAGAAGTACAGTAATTAAATTAAGTTTTGTAGCTAACTAAACTCGTGCAATGAAAACACAAAAATCTCACTATTTCCTTCAATACTACTGTTTGTATCGTTTCTCCCGGTAAAGTTATTGCAAATAATTAAATGTCTTCATAACCCTTAAGTTATGCCTAAAGATCAGCTATATCGATTAATCCTTTGTGGGTCAAAAATGGCAGCAACAATAACTCATGCGTTTCTGCGTTTTTGACGAATGACCACAAGTCCAAGCAAAGATCAATGAATGAATATAATTTTTTCAGTTCAATTATATAATTAAATAAAACATACTTTTTATTAATATTTATTTTATTTTCACTTTGTATGGCAGCATATGATGCTCGAAAATCATTACTGTGACACTAGTTTTCACAATAAACACCTAAATCTGGTTTCAAAGTGTCTGCAGCAACTGATATTCATGAGTCCAATTGTGTTTCACAAGGGTTTGAAAGTTTATATATGCGTGTGCAACTCCAATAGATACCCTGTAAATGTTGGGAGGGCATATAAGCACTTGCTTTCCTCGTTTACCAAGGAAACGTATTATTGCGTCTGAAATCTTGTTCGTTCAAAAAACTGTGTAAATTTTGTTTGCTTTGCGTATATCACTTTATTTTGTTTGTATATTTGAATTCACACAATAAAAATCAAAGGACAAAGTGTTTTGTTAAAATTTTTTATGTTATGTAATCGGTGATACTACAGCCACGTTCGAACAATCACAAAGTATTTTTTGAATTCAAAACAGTTTCATTATTTCATTTCAAAACGCAATATAATTTTTGCTAGTTAATTACGCAACTTGTTTTAAACGTCAGAAATTGTTTCTTCAATTAAATCGTCAACAGTACCCACGTTTAGATCATCAACGTATAAGTCGTCCGTTGCTTCCGCAATTTCGTTGCTTTCTACAATTTTGTCATCAGTGTTTCCATTTTCTCGTCGTCCTCGCCTGAACTTTCTTGCCGTTGAACTCCAGTATGAAGCGATTTGTTGCCACGATAGTCTGACATTTGGAGAAAATCTTTGCGTGAGGACGGTTTTCTTAATGCGTATCCTAGTGACCGCTGCTTGTAAGATAAATCTAAAAATTTGATACCAGGGATATTGCTGCTTTGATGCGGACTGTAAAAGACCCCAATTCTGGAAAACATTTATTATTTCTTCAGGTTTATTACGTAATAAACTATATTATACTTGGCCATGTAACCGCAAAGCCAACTAATATAGTAATGAGCTTTATTTCGATGTCCAATACAAGGTTGCACTCAACAAAAAAATTTTGAATCCATTTATTCAAAAAGTTTTTAACTGCATCACAACGCGCTTGCAATGGTTCTTCTATGTAGCGATCCATCGCGTCTGTTGTTTTCCATCTGCCTTGGAGTTTTAACAGTCGTATTGCTACCGCGTTTCTATTTCCAGTTGTTGCCCCACCCGCTCTCATGCTGTGAGTTGAGTAGGCTGACGGATCTAGGCCTTCCTCTGCGACTGCTGACTTTATAATTTTCCGGATTGTGTCATATGATATAGGTTTTCCAATAGGATTAAATTTTTTCTCTTTTTTGGAAAAGCAAAGCGATTGTA
This sequence comes from Trissonchulus sp. WLG1_4, assembly GCA_030248245.1. Classification (NCBI taxonomy): domain Eukaryota; kingdom Metazoa; phylum Nematoda; class Enoplea; order Enoplida; family Ironidae; genus Trissonchulus; species Trissonchulus sp. WLG1_4. The sequence continues at coordinate 6,142 of JASANF010019064.1, read as the reverse complement.
TCAGGGGTTGTTTTTCTTTTGGGCCTATAGTCACTTGCAGTTCTTTCAAGTATAAGTTTAAAATGCGCATAGGGCATGGGTTTGTGTCTGTCGCAGCGATTACGGTGAAGTGACCTTGTCTCAATTGGTCCATTTTGCTAGACATTATTATTACTTTGATCAAGCCTTCACACTGCTGCAGGTCAGCTACTGTTAATGATCTAATTTCTTGGGATCGGTACAGCAATATAAATCCGAGTACTATGATGGCTGCTGCTCTAAGGGTCTTTAGCGTGTTTGCTGACATTGGAGGTTATTCAGGACCTTGGAAACGAGCTGTGGAGTAAGTGGGGCTTTTTTACGGACTGGCTTTGCAGCCAACTTTTGCAGTCCTTTGACTAGCTTTTGTAGTGAGGCTGCTAAATTTTCTCCACGACCGATAAGTTTGTTTACCCAGCCGAAGGCTGCTACTGCCATCTGCAGGGTAGCTGAGCTAAATGCATCTTTTTTTGCTCAGCAAGTACAGTCCCGCCCGAAGCGGCATTATTGGCAAAAAGTCCTCGTTCGGGAAAGCTGCTTCCTGCCATTTTATGTACTGCATGGTATACGTAAGGTAGCTTTTTTGTGAATTGACTGCCAACTCGGAACACATCGCTTGCACAAATTGGTGTCTTTGCTCTTCGGTGATGCTTTGGTTGAAGAGGTCACGATACCAATATGAACATCGAATGAGCTCCATAACAACAGAGAAGAGGCTTTAAGGGTGGGATAAGGGAGGGTTCTGAGTCGGAAGACAGACTAGTATGAGTGAGTGCGTCACCTTGTGAACATAGAGACGCTCGTAACTGATTTCGTTGCCTATTGCATTCTTGATTACCGAAGTGATCAATATGCAGATTAGTTTGCATTGCACGTTCATTGGCCAATCATAATATCGATTTGCACCAAATGACTGTTTATTGTGGCAACAAATCGCTTCATACTGGAGTTCAACAGCAAGAAAGTTCAGGCGAGGACGACGAGAAATTGAAAACACTCATGACAAATTTGTAGAAAATAACAAAATTGCGGAAGCAACGGACGACTTTTACGTTGATGATCTAAACGTGGGTACTGTTGACGATTTAATTGAAGAAACAATTTCTGACGTTTGAAACAAGTTGCGTAATTAACTAGCAAAAATTATATTGCGTTTTGAAATGAAATAATGAAACTGTTTTGAATTCAAAAAATACTTTGTGATTGTTCGAACGTGGCTGTAGTATCACCGATTACATAACATAAATTTTAATAAATTACTTTGTCCTTTGTTTTTTATTGTGTGAATTCAACTATACAAACAAAATAAAGTGATATACGCAAAGCAAACAAAATTTACACAGTATTTTAAACAATTATGAACAAGATTAATAAGTTTCCTTGGTAAACGAGGAAAGCAAGTGCTTATATGTCCTCCCAACATTCACAGGGTATCTATTGGAGTTGCACACGCATATATAAAGTTTCAAACCCTTGTGAAACACAATTGGACTCATGAATATCAGTTGCTGCAGACACTTTGAAACCAGATTTAGGTGTTTATTGTGAAAACTAGTGTCACAGTAATGATTTTCGAGCATCATATGCTGCCATACAAAGTGAAAATAAAATAAATATTAATAAAAAGTATGTTTTATTTAATTATATAATTGAACTGAAAAAATTATATTCATTCATTGTAGGGATGGAAGTCTCGGTCTTGGTCTCGGTCTCGGTCTCGGTCAAAACCCGAGACTAGCCCAGTCTCGGTCTCGGTCTCGGTCTCGGTAGTGGAAAAGTCTCGGTTTGTACCCGGTCTCGGTTTTTCAAATCTGTAAAAAATTTTCCTGTGGTCACCCCTTTGGTTTATATTTTTGGCAGGAATTGTTTTTTGGAAAGTTTTTATTTCACCAAAATTTCCCACCTAACAGTGAAATTTTGTCATTTTTTCCGAAAACAACTTTACTGTGGTTGTTTAGAATATCAGTAAACGCAGTACACACACAAAAATGTATGTTTGTGATTAAGTTTCTTATTTCATATTATCTTTCAAGTCTGTCTCTGTGATTATTATATTTTATTCTTTAGTACTATTAATTAGTGTTTGGCTGGTCAACTTTTTTATGCCAACTGGTGGCTTCACATACAACTTAACTGTAATTTCCAATTCTGTAGTATGAGTTTAGCTAAAAATCAAACATAAATCTGTGAAAGTTTAACTAAACGCACTACTCAGAGCTATGCTGTGACACATGTAGTTCGGTAGATGAGAAGGGAAGACTCCACTCCCAACTAAAATTTAGTCCCAGGGGATTGAGGGGGCCCACTTAAAGGAGTGTCACGCCTGAGGCAAAGAATGAAAGAGCGTCATGGCGTGCAGGTCTAATTTTTGAGCCATCAGGGTTTTTTTTTTCAAAATCGGATTTCATCATTCTGGCGTCATTTTTAAATTCCTGTCGTCATTTTTATTTTTCGTTCGTCAAAATTAAATTATGGCTTTACAGCACCGTTGCGCTGCAGCAATATTGCTAGTTACATTACCTTACATTTTTATGAAAATTAAGCGGTTTTTTTACCTAGTTTTGTCCAAAATTTGTTCGAACCTGTGTTTTTTGGCCAAGAAAACATGTAAATTACTAAACTAAATTACGATTTTTTGGACAGGGGGGTCAAAATTAAGTAGACCGATGGGATGGTGGGGGGCTTGTCCCGGATTTTTCAAATTTTAGAGGGTCTTGTCCGACATATTGGGGTTGGGGACTTGAACTCATAACGGCCTAAAAATGGGAATTTTTTTCAAAATTTTTATATCGCTTTTTGATCATTTTTAAAGCAATCAGGGGCAAATTTTGAGTTTCCTGGCACCTTTTTTAACTATGAGGAGGGTTTGCTTGTCCCGGAATCTTAAGTCTAGGGGGAGCTTGCCCCTCAGACCCCGTTGTACGTCTATGTGCCGAAGATTTCGGTCAAATAAAGTAGAAAGAATTCGGAGAGGGCATGACCTTGCTTTAGATTTCTTGTAACAATAAAGGGAAACGTAGGAAAGGTAGCATAGGAAATTTGTTTAATTTTGGACATAATTTGGTGAATTGGAGTTATAAAAAGATTTTCCTCCTTATTTATTTCTTATCGGTATTTATCTTTTATCTACCGAATACCATTTAGCAAATTGGCTAAAACGACCAAAAAAGTTTTAGCAGACTCTCAAAAATTTTCGCCAATGCTAACGTTTTGGCCCAGCAAAAAAGGCAGAATTTAACATAATAATTTGCCGATAACAAACTAGCAGATTGTGCGAACATCATACTATCTTTGGCCGACCGAAAACATCAGAGCTAACATTTTTGAGCTCATAATACCCAAAACATTAAGCCACAATATGCAGGGGTCTAAAAGCGACAACCCTCAAAAACAAAAATGGAGAATTTTTCACTTTTTAGGCCAAACTTGGTCAAATGAAGACGTATCAGAAATTTTTTCGAGCCGAGAAATTAATTATAATTCTAGGGTTTGGCGCTGTCGCGCCAACCCTGATAAATGCAAATCCCGTCAGAAGCAGAACGTCACATCAGATAGTGCACTAGATAGGTATATAAATGTACGCGTGTACACACGTAGAGGCTTTGATGAAAGTTAATAACGAAAACGAGTAAGCCACCAAGTTGCAGGGGTCTGGGGGCGGCAGCCCCCAGAAAAAATATCAGATTTTTTCAATTTTTAGGCCGAATTTGGTCAAATCAGCGTCAATATTTGCTCAAAACCTTTCATCAAAGCTTCGTCATTTTTATTTTCTGAACGTCATTTTTAAGTTTCATTTCTGCAAATGACGCCATTTTTGACTAAAAAAAACCCTGTGAGCCATAGACCCTTTCTATCATGGGTGTATATATTTTAGCACAACATTGGTAATTCCAATACAATCTGAGTTATTTTTAACTAAATTCGGCCAAACAGTGTCTAAAATTGCTATTTTCTGGCGAGAACAAGGACAAATTGCGTCTGCTTTGGGTTTTGGGACAGAGTTCAAAATTTCACAGTATTTAAAATGACAGGTTCCCACACCCACACAAAAGGAGGAACAAACCAGGAATGTAACCACCATTGCCGTGATGTAGCTCTTAGTTATATATACATAAGGTGTCTGACCATGGTCTTGTAATTTTGCTTAAAAACGTGTAAAAAGTCATCAAACAAATAGGTAAAAAAATGGCAAAAAATGACCCAAAGTCTCGGTTTTGGCGGTCTCGGAATTTGGTCTCGGTCTCGGTAGTCTCGGTTTCGTGGTCTCGGTCTCGGTCTCGGTCTCGGTCTCGGAAAAAAAACCGAGACTTCCATCCCTAATTCATTGATCTTTGCTTGGACTTGTGGTCATTCGTCAAAAACGCAGAAACGCATGAGTTATTGTTGCTGCCATTTTTGACCCACAAAGGATTAATCGATATAGCTGATCTTTAGGTATAATTTAAGGGTTATGAAGACATTTAATTATTCGCAATAACTTTACCGGGACAAAGGACACAAACAGTAGCATTGAACGAAATAGTGAGATTTTTGTGTTTTCATTGCACGAGTTTAGTTAGCTACAAAACTTAATTTAATTACTGTATCAGATACATACATTCACCAATGAAACTAACTATATGGCATGATACCTGAGTCTATGGTACGCACATGTATTGGCAATTTGGCGCATAGAATTAGTCTATTAGTGTCCAGACAGGACTTTTAAGTCAGAGGTAGTCATTAGCCAGTACATGCAAAATTTCAGTTTTTGGCATTTCTGACTCCCAGAGGATTATTCGATTTTGCTAATTTTTTGATATGTTTTAGAGCTTATAAAAACGTCTTAGATTCCGTTTTAACATTTACGGAAGTGGGGGTTCCGGGTATAGTTTGGGGGCAAAATGTGTTTTACCGAAAATAGCATTTTTCGAAATAATGGCCAAAATCTTTGCATTTTTTCAACTCTACAGCAAAAATACCTTTAGTTTTGAATTTTTCAGCTTATTTGACACCTAGGACAATGTATTTATCATCCAAACTTGCTTGGATAGATTTTTATAAAGAATTACAAAAGTTAACTCAGACATCGATTTTTCACTCGAAATGTCAATTTTTGAAAGGTCGTATTTCCCGCCAGGATCAATTTCGGGAGCTAAAACTTTGCATAGCTTAATAAGTTATGTGGTACAATGTTTGGACAAAATTTGAGCCCGATCGGAGAAAGTCGATTTTTTCGACTGCGAAAGCTATCTCGAAAAAGCTCGATTCTGAGTGAGAACGTGTCTTAATAGATAAGGGTTTCTCATAGTTACTGAAAAAAATTTCCGAGTTTAGGACTAGCAATTGAGTATACAACAACACTGAGTAAACGGATTCTCTATCCTGTGGGGTTGAGGTTTAGTTCAGTATTATAATTTAGGGTTACTCATATTTACTAATAAAAATAATTTCATATTACAAAAACAAAGACTATCGTTAAAGGCGTATATATGGCAGAAATATAAATAAACACACATAACCAATTCCTAAGAACTTAACATGTTATGTAAATAAAAGGCTCACAGGAATGGACCGAAAAACCGTTCGTTTCACTTTAATGCTACGAGCTATTATTCTTGGTAGAATACAAAAATCGCCGTGAAAGAATGACGCAAGATTATTGCTAAACGTGTCGTAAACTACAAAATTTTCAGTCTTACTCTTTGAACGTTGATAGAAAATACACTAAGGCTCGATTCATACTTCTATACGGACATTGGGACATACGGGCAAACGGACGAACGGACATCTGGACAAAATGAACGGCAGAACGGCCGTTTGATTCATACTTTCGTCCGTTCAGCCGTGTGCCCGTTTGCCCTTCAGCCGTATGTCCGTTCATCCGTACTAAACGGCATATTTGCTCTTTGTCCGTATGTCCGGCAAAGTTGAATTCAGTTCAACTCTGCCCGAAACTGTAGGGCATACGGACAAACGGACATACGGCTCAAAAGTATGAATCGACCTTTGTCCGTATGCCCGTACATCCGTATGTCCGTACGTCCCAATGTCCGTTTGCCCTAAGAAGTATGAATTGAAAAAACGGACGAACTGTGCTTTGTCCGTGTGCCCTATGTCCGTTTGTCCGTATGCCCTATTGAAG
>JASANF010019063.1:0-40387 GCA_030248245.1 Trissonchulus sp. WLG1_4 | reverse complement strand
AACTTATTTAGATAAAAAAAGCACCAAAAATCGGCCCATGGGGGGACTAGCAAACCTGAAAAATACGTTGTATACAGGAAAAAATTGAAGAACAACCATGGGTGACAAGGGCTGTCCTTAGACGTTAGTCGTCCACTCCACCCACCACACGGTTTTTAATTAAAAGCCACACAAAATATATAACTGAATACCAATAATAGTTGTCAGCATTACTCATTATTAATATATATACCATAGCAGATATAAGTCATGTATATACATTAGAGCAGTATATATATAATGAATTAGGGGCGAGATCCACTCGAAAGAAAATTTTAGAAAATTTTAGAAATTTCAGTGTATATAATTTAGTCAATTGGCGACGTGCCGGAAAATGTTTTTTAGCGGTGTCATAAAACCAAAGAAGACCACAGGAAAAAAAGTGAAAAAGGGGGGGGTGAAATCGCGAAGGGGGGCTGATGTCCCCCTAGACCCCTCCCCCCCTGAGTACGCCACTGTAATGCAGCGTCCAAGTCCAAAGAAATGAATAATGAAAGCAAATTTTTGCCAAAAAAAGATGGGGTTTTATGAAAAACGCGTCACTGTGTCGATTTTCTATTTTATTTTAGCGTGCTCGCGATGTTGTCCCTCGTTGCTGTTCGTGGTGGTCTCGGAACCAATGGCTCCTTTGTCATCCTGGGGTAAGCTTTATTTCACAGGAAAACCAGTAAATCTGAATTTTCTGTAAAATTTCATCTGTTATGTACAGATTTTTCGGATGTTTTTTACCCTTTCCATTCAGAAATATTTTAGATACAGACTTTCAGAGAAATTTCAGAGAAATTCAGGGAAAATTCATATAAATTCACGCAGATTTCAGAGACTCTGAATTTTATCGGAAAAAATGTTATATACTGGCTTTTCAGATAAATTTCAGACACTTTTTACACGAATTTCAGATAAAATTTACCTACTAATTACAGATATGAAAAACATGTGAATTTTCTTTGAAACCCATGTCAAACGAATATATATATCTGAAATTAAGGCACTATATATAGCAGGCGGGGAAAAAAAACCCGCATTTTCATATTTCGTCATGTAGCTCATAGACTATACGTTTTCACGGGAAACCAAAAAAATCTGTCGTAGGCCTAACCTTGCTCTATTCGCTGGGCCGGTTTCATTTCGCTATCTCTTACCGTTTTTTGGCGGGAAGCCAAAAACTTGCCGGGGAAAAAAACCCATTTGGGGGAAAAAAACCCATGTGGGGGAAAAAAAACCCACCCCATAAATCACCCGAAAAGTATGTTAGCGGTAGTTTTTCAACTCTATGGCACGTATTCGGAGTAGTAGAGGCCCCTGATGCCAAAACTATACGCAGATTTGCTATGGGGTCTCAGGTACACAAGTTTGAAAACTGCCCTTCGCAGCCCATTATAAAATTTTGAATTTTCAGATTTGAAAACAAAACACCTTTATTTCGCCTGAAAACGTTGAAAACAACTAAAAAGTTGCGATATCGCTTCAAATGCATGCAAAATTTGCACTTTATGGCTACTTTTTACGCCATCGACACTCAGTGGGGGGTACCGTAAGTAGTTGTGACTGGTCGTAACGGCCATAATTTAATTTTGTTTGGTTATTTGCCGTTTAAACAAGAGAAATTAACAGGTTATAATTAAAAACATACAAAAAACTGGCAATAGTACCAGAAAATACTACTTTTCACTGCAAAGGGACCTCAAAATGACAAAGTCCGAGTATTAGGCCCGTATTCCAGAATTCGATTAAGAAAGTGTCAATATGCGCATTTGTGTTAATAATAAACGTCTTTTTGCACTACCATGAGTCTTTTGGGGTAGCTACTAGGTTTTTCGACATCACCAGACCATTTTCAAAAAGTGGTTTTTTTCCCCCACATGGGTTTTTTTTACCCCGTCTAATTTTGGTTATGCCCCCCCCCCTCGTACGAAAGAAGGAGGGACCTACCACTGCGGTCATGAATAGAGGAAGGGTAGTCCTCTGTAAAAGTGTTTTTAAATTTGAGCTCGCATCTCTTAGTGCTGAGAAATGAGACTCCAAAATTTACCTCCCTTGGAGCCATGTCGGGTCAAAAATAGGGGTGTCCAATTTTTGACTCATAAAAAATACCAGCGAGACCCCTTTTGGATACCGCTTATATACGTTTGCCTACAGGGACTGTACTATACGCTGGCAAATTTTTTGACCGGTACCGCGTACCCAAGTTCCGGAACTGGGGTGGGTTTTTTTCCCCCAAAAAATGGGGTGGGTTTTTTTTTCCCCGCCTGCTATACCTGACCAAATTAGAAAATGCTGATTTTTCCCCGGCCTGTCATTGCATATATACAGATGTGTTTATATACTTTTTTTATCTTTGTCGTCTTTTTGTTCAGGCAACAAACGCGGAGTATGGCTACGCTGAAAGACAGTAAGTTTATTTTGTGTTGTCGTATAGACTCTCACGTCTTCATCTTAGACCTTTTGTGTGTTGGAGTTGCTTTTTTCTGTTTATATATATATATATATATATATATTTTTCTTCGTTTTCTCTATTCAATTTATTCCAAGGCCATCATCTCCCAGTGCGAAAAGGGGAGGTGAGGGGTTGATAGCCAACGTTTGGAAAAAGGGGGACTACGCTAAGCAAGTTTGTTTGGAAAAAGGGGGACTACGCTAAGCAAGTTTATTTGCTAAATTTTGACCGACAGATTCAGGAAGAGATTTCGGAAAGTCCACAAGTTGTGTCTATTTCAGTTTCCCTGCGACTGAAATCGGTGAAGAACATCCAGAAGATCACCCAGAGTATGAAGATGATTGCGGCGGTGAAGTACGCGCGTGCGGAGCGAGACCTGAGGGCGGGCCGACCTTTCGGCGAGGGCAGTCAGTGTGAGTTGTCCTGTTCCTTTGTAAACTACCTTACTATGTAAGTGTACTTACTGTAAATTACTACTATGCTATTTTTTTGGTATTTTACCTAGCATGTTGCCTTTGTAGTTGCCCATTTTAAGGACGTTTTTAAATTATTTTGATTTCACAGCTGCTCTGGCTTGTTTGATTCGGAAGTTTGCGGAATTGAGAGTTATTGACAGTATTGTCACTTGTCGCTCGTGAGACAATCTTCAATAAACACGTGCGTCTACCTCGTGTGTATGAGCGAGTGCAAATCTCATTATATATATATATAGGTAAGGAACCTCAGCGGTTTTGTAATTATGTTGATCTTCTGGAATGTTCGCCTAACACTGAGTCCAAAACTAAACCTGGGCTGAAGACTAAAGCTAAGCCTGACTATACGTGGGCAGCTACCGAATTTGGGGGGGGGGGGTGCGGTGCAAGTTTTCCGGCCATTTTTCCTTCGTGACCCACCAGTTTCGCTTCGTGAGCCACCGATTTTTGCTTCGTAAGCTACCTTCAAAACGTTCTTGGGACGGGTGAAGCACCTGTCTGGGGGGGTGAAAACCCCCTAACCCCCCCACGCCCATGTATGAGCCTGACCCTAAGCCAAAACTGTATATATAAACCTGAACCTAAAAATTCAGTAGTCAAAGCCTGGCGTCTCTCTTCAACCCAAATGCTCGTTCACAAGAGATATAGACATTCCATAAGCCAACGGTAATTCGCCCAGCCAAGCCCTTAGGATTGTTTCAGCGTTCTACCAGTCGCTGGATCTGGAGAAAAGCGAGAAGAAGCCCGAGCACCTAATTGTGGTGATGTCGAGCGATCGAGGCCTGTGCGGTGCCATTCACTCCAATCTGACCCGGGCCGTCCGACACGACATGGCCGAACAGTTGGCTGGGAAGGATGTGAAAATGGTGCTGGTGGGAGACAAGTGTCGGCAGCAGATTGGCAGGTCAGTCTGGCACTCTGGGCTTTTGCCATGGCATGTCTGTGCACTGGATTATGGCAGTGAAAAGATATATATAATTGTTTATCGGATTTGACGGTTGAAAATGAGAAAACCATTAATTGCTGATATTTTGTTGCTGTTGCTGGAACAAAAAAATAGAGATCACCCACCAGCTAGATTACACATGCCTCCTTTCTTGATGGTTGCCCCCGTGCATCTCTGAGACCGCTGTCCGAGCAAGTTAAAGGCGCTACCCACTGTGTTTAAGGTTTGTAGGATTTACTTAGTGGCCCCCCACAGGCGTATATACTTAGTAGGTGTAACCACAGGCGTTACTTAGTGGCCAGGCCCTACGTACACGCCAACTGTAAAAGTGTACACCGACTGTAATACGTGTGGTGTTTAGCCACGGTAGTCCGCTCAACCTTCTCAGCCTGAGATCGACTTGTAGTGTTTGCGAACAACTCTGTCGTCGAGAGTATAGTAAAAAAGTTTGGAATTTTGAACAATTTCAAGTCTTTTGCTATTTCAGATACTTTCCCAAGAACGTGGTCCTATCTGTGGCCGAGATTGGCCGCAAGCCACCGACCTTCGAGGACGCCTCCCGCATGGCCCAGGCCATCCTAAACGCCGGCTTTGTGTTCAACCAGGGCGACGTGTACTACAACCGATTCAAGTAGGTCATTCATTGGGCGCGGGGTCAAAGGTCACTTATTATGAAGAGTAGGGCAGTGGACTCATAGTTTAACAAGGGGGAAGCTCAAGAAAAATTTTGTATGGGCTTTTAGTTTTAGGCATTAATTCTATCAATTTATGTGATTTTCACCTATTAATTTTGGTTTTGGTAATTAAAATAGCTATTTTTCGCTAAGACGCTTTTGCGTTTAGGCCCAAATTCTAAAACTCAAATTTTTAGAGTAGAACTCGGCTACCTAGAGAAAAAACTGTAAAAGCATTAGCGGGTTATTGCTACAGAAGTAGAGTTTTTGAATTTAAACTTTAAATTCGTTTAAATTCATTTAAAGTTTAAACTTTCACTGTCATGTCAGTTTCGACGTCGGCATTTTTCGATACTCGAGCGCAAACTGCAAAGACCTTTAAAAATTAAAATTCAAGTGAATTAAGGCAAAATAATAGCTTTACAAATTTACAAAGCGTTAATGCTAAAAAATGGCTAAAAGTTTTTATATTGGCTAGTTGATTTAATAGATTTACCTATAAAGAGTAAAAGCCAATTTGCTGACAAAACCAGTTGTAATATTGGTGTTCTTTCAGATCCGTGGTTTCCTACACCACCAGCCGAATGCCCCTTTACAGTCCGGAAACTGTCAGCGCCGCGGAAAAACTCACCATTTATGACAGTTTGGACAGCGATGTGCGTTCGTAGTTGATTTAGTGCGCTATTGGTAGCCTAATAAAGTATCCATATTATGAAGGAGAGTTTGAGTTGGTCTAAAATGCTCTTGTGCTCTTGAAAGGTTATTGTACATGATTTTGCCCATGTAAGTACCTTCACAAACGCACTGAACCCAAAGTGCAGTTTCAAGCTGTAATATTATTCTTGTATGAGAAGAGGTGTCCTGCGGGAATAAATATGTGAAAACGAGCAAAAGTAGAGAGCAGTAATTTTTGACCTTTGTACCCCCCCCGTCCATATATTGCAACAAGGTTGCAAAACCAGACTATTGTTTGTGTACAAACTGCTACATTGTGTTTATATATAATATATATATATATATATATATATATATATATATATATATATATATATATATATATATATATATATATATATATATATATATATATATATATATTGAAAATTAGTGGTCATTTTCAGTTAATCCAAAAACTTAATTACCCATATTGAGCACACCACGCCATTGGCTGTACCTCCTGAGTCCTAACTGGTTTGGTAAGCGGCAGCGTTGAGTGCCACAATCCAAACAACAACAATTTTGTCGGGCACATGGACGCGCGTAAGGCTCGATTCATACTTACAGCCGTATGTCCGTTCTGCCGACAAAATGACGAAATAAGGACGTTACAGGCGCTGGCTGATCCACTGCACTAGGCTGCTAGTGACGTCATTCTGCAGGCTGAACGGACATACGGCTGTAAGTATGAATAGAGCCTAAAGGGAATTCGACGTCGACCCGCTTGAAGTAACAGCAACAACAAAAACAACAACTTTGTGTGTGTTTTTAGGTGATCCAGTCGTACCTGGAGTACAGCTTTGCCAGTCTGCTGTTCTACGTGATGAAGGAGGGATCGTGCTCCGAACAGAGCGCCCGTATGACTGCCATGGACGCCGCTAGCAAGAACGCTGGTGCGTAGTCACATGGCATCACCAAATACACAAGACATGTTCTATGTTACCAAGAGTACTAACAGGATAATATGCATTGTCTTTTAATGTACTCTTGGTGTTACTCAGAAGCACCGAAGTACATGGGGGAGTCAGCAAGCCCCCCCCCCCCAGATTTGAGATTCCGTGAACAGACCCCCTGAGATTTTAGGCACCAGGGCAAGCCCCCCTGTACTTGGTGTCGGAAAAAGATGCCTTGAAAACCAAATTCTATTTACCCCTGGTGGCGTCAAAATGCTCCAAGTATGAGCAAAACTTACAAAATTACAATGCAAACTATCACAATTTTGCGCAAAATTTTTTATTGATTGAAACTTCCCAAACGTCGGGACAAGCCCCCTTTCCTAAAAGTTCGGAAAATCCGGGACAAGCCCTCCTCCCCCGCCGGAGTGACTCAGACTGATACACCGTATACAGCGGTATTCTCGGAAGATACGTTTTAGACATAAAAATTAATAGGATATAAACGATCCTAAGCAAAATGATAAATATAATAATTCGGATTTGAGCATGTCAGTGAAAACGTCAAGCTATGTTTATTAACACTCGGAGCTAGTCTAAGCTGGACGCACAAGACTTGTAATTTTTATTAATTAGAGATTAATAATTAATTAATAATTATTGCAAAGTTGACAACGCTTTGCCAGTCTCGACCATAGATGCACATAGGGGGGTAGGGGGGGTATCCACCACCCCCTGAAGGGGGTCGGCACCCCTCCCCCCTCAGGCATCCGGCACCCCTCCCTCGACCCCGCACCCCCCCCCCCCCCCCTCTGATGGCCAAAAAAGTGCCCCAAAAATGCGTAAAAAATGGAAAAATTGTGAAAATTTTTCGGCTGTCGCCGAAAAATGGCCAAAACTAGGGACCTTCTGCCGGGCACCCCCTCTCGCCGATTCCCCCCGTGCATCTCTGGTTTCGACCAATATGGTCGCAAGCTACTATCTCCAGTGCTACTATTTTGTGTTTCAGGAGAAATGATTGAAAAACTGACTCTGCAATTCAACCGAACCCGACAGGCCGTCATCACTAAGGAACTGATCGAAATCATCTCCGGTGCCGCGGCCGTCTAATGTCCAGCGGATTAGGATGGACTATGGAAATAGGATTAATGGAAATAGAACCAGTTTCTTGAACATATTAAGTGGATTAGATTTATTTAGGTTGCTTAATGGGTTTGACGTTGAGGCAAAATGACTATAATATACTAGTACACGCTGACATGAGTTATTATGAATGAAATGAATCTAATCTATTTTTAATCTAATTCTAATCTAATCAGTTTTAATCCAATCCATTTAATAATCTGTTTCATGAATTGGCCCCAAGCGTGATGTGCAGACTTAGTATTTTTGGAATTCTCAAGTGGGTGCTCAGACGATCTTTTGTCCCCGTTGAATTACAGTTGTGACGGTTTCACATTTTCAGGCTTTGCCTTATTTGCCCTTGCATTAGGCTTCATGTTTAGGGCTTAGGCGTCTTTTTTTTTACTTCTCTCATCACCCGTTTGAAGATGCCTGTTTTTGTACAAACTGCCAGTGTTGTCTAAGCCCTGCCGGTTTCAGACCGCACTGAGCAGGTTCTGATCCGTAACGGATTTGAAAGTCTGAAAACTTGTTCAGCTGCTCAGGCGATTCTGACAAACCTTTCTGTCTGCAGCCTATGTTTTAATTACTTTTTACTAATCACTTTGACAGGTCGGTTCATATTTTACGGCCGTTTGTCCGTTCAGTGGGTAGAAGCACGAAATAATTACGCCGCAATTTGATTTACACAATTTTATTTGGTAAGTTTGTGGCTCAACTGACATATAGCTAAAGCATGAATGGAGTCTAACTGAAAAATGTTAGTATTGGTATAGTTTTGCGGCATCTCACTCCCTGAGTGTTGATGAGTGCAGCGAATTGTTAGATTTTTTGGGTTCGGGGCCCATGCAGCATTATGGCTTGATTAATGATTAATGATGTTTAAAAAACAACCGTTTATCCGTTCAGTTTGCAAAACGGCGTAATCTTTTGTAGTTTTGTTGGTTACTTAACGTGTTAAACGTCTGCTTGCTATTCATACGGCAAGCGCACTGAAAATTTTGTTAATTTTTTTGCTTTTGAAAGTGTATTATTTGCAACCAGAAAAGAAAAGGAGTCTAGACTATACAAACCCCAAAACAACACTGCCTAACCATGTTTATATTTCTAGTTGTGTGTTTTGTGTGCATATTATTTTATTAGCAAGTCAGTTTTGATTAATTGTCTGTTGTATGGTATTTTAAATGATATGCCATGGTAGTTAGTTTCTGTTACTAGATTAATTAAATTATGTGGACTTTGCGTTTGTTTCGTTAGCAGTAGTGTAGTACGGTATCCAATCCATGCAATTGTACGCCCTCAGTTTAAAGCAAATACTACTTCAGTAAAGCTAAGTGCAGCTCAAGTATATACTAAAGTGTGTTACGCAGAATCTGCTTGGTGATTGGTTGTATAATTGTCTACAAGAGCTAAGTCATCTTAATCCGACGAGAATGTCTCGCTCTACTTTTATAAGTTGAGACAGTTTTGAATTGTAACAGCAACAGGAATGATTACGGTCGACGGAATTGCAAAATTGGCAAAAGAAATCTGGACCGCTAAAATGACTCAAGGATGTTAGCTGTAAAACTTTGGTATTCTCGGCACCTTGGATAGAGTTGAAAAGGTTTGATTTAGGAAAACAAAATGGCAAAACCAGACAGGAGTGGGTGGCTACAAACCGGTTATAGCCGAAACTTCAGACGAGGAAAGCCTCGTGGTTTGACGCCCGCTCACAGGTAGGAGGAAAATATGATGAAAACATGGGCCAAAGTACCGTTATTTTAATAGTGCTCTAGACTTTTAATATTAATATTAATATAAATAGAAGACCCCAAAATTTTTTAATATAAATATCAATATTAATAGAAGCGCGATTTTATTTTAATATTAATATAAATAGCCAGTCAATTTTTTTAATATTAATAATAATATAAATAGTGCTTCTGATTTTATTTTCAATATTAATATTAATATAACTAGTCTAGTGCGTCTAGTTTAGACTAGTTAGACGGTTAGACCAAATCAGACTTTAATTTAAGTTGAGTTGATGTATTTTATTTTACGTTTTAAAAAGTAGCATTTTTTTCAGGTTTCAGCCAAAATGCCATTATTTGGAGATTCCATCACACATGGTGAGAGTGTGATCAGCGTAGTCAGCCATTTTTAGCAAAAGTTTTGGGGGGCATAGCACTGTAGTAAAATTAAATTGCTAAAAACATTTGGAATTTTATGAACAAATTTGTTGAAAATAAATTATGAAAATAGTTTAGCAAATATGGTTTGATTCTAATTAATTATCGAGGGCATGACTATGATAGCGGCAGGGTCAAGGTATGAAGATAAAATGTCACAAATCTTCGGCAACAGAGCTTTCAAACAGGTGTCCCATAATGCTGTCACATAACTTGGTAGATACAGATACAGATTAGTCAAATAATAGATACAAATAATAGTGATTAGATGACAGATACAAGTATAGGCGTTTCTGGCCTGCCATTGAGTCATGCAGGGTTTCATTTTAATGTTTGAAAGTCTCAGTGCCAATTCCTAAGATAGATTAAACGGATTAGATTAAAATTTATTTGCCTAATAATTTATATCGATGATGAGGTAGAATAAAAAAATTTTGTGCACAAGCGGGAGCAGGGGTGGACGCGGGTCGAAATTTTCGACCCGCGACCCAACCCAACCCACGGCTCGACCGTCGTGGGTAACCCGCGACCCAACCCGCGCCGTAAAACCCGACCCGCGACCCACTTTGACCCACCA
This sequence comes from Trissonchulus sp. WLG1_4, assembly GCA_030248245.1. Taxonomy (NCBI): domain Eukaryota; kingdom Metazoa; phylum Nematoda; class Enoplea; order Enoplida; family Ironidae; genus Trissonchulus; species Trissonchulus sp. WLG1_4. The sequence continues at coordinate 30,335 of JASANF010019063.1, read as the reverse complement.
CTTATAACCATTACGTACATTATACAGGGGCGTGTAGCCAGGATTTTGACAAGGGGGGGTCGTACCTTGTCCTTGCTGACTTATTTAAACTTACTATTGTGGGGTCTGAGCTCAGCCCCCAGAATCCAACTATTTTTACAGTTTTACACTTATTGGCGAAGTGGCTTACATGACATACCTAATGTAAATTTGGTCGTTTAAAATAAATAAACTAACTGTTGCGGAGGTCTAGGGGCGGCAGCCCCCAGAAAAAATGGAGTTTTTTCTATTTTTCGGACAAATTTAGTCAACTGGAGACTAGGGTTGTTTCAATTATGGAATTATTTTCAATTTCAATACCATTATCAATTTTTTGCCCAAATATTTTCAATTTCAATACCATTATCAATTTTTTGCCCAATTATTTTCAATTTCAATACCATTATCAATTTTTTGCCCAAATATTTTCAATTTCAATACCATTTCAATTTTTTTCTTGAAATATTTTCAATTCAATTTCAATTTTGCAAATATTTTCAATTTCAATTATTTTTCAATTTTTTTAGCGTAACTGCTGAGGCTTTTTTAACAAGTAATATTATTATAACTGTTTGTAACTGTTAATCTATAAACACAAAATTGCGCGAAATTACACGCACCGCGCACGCACTTACGGTATTTAAGCAGACGGACTCTAACACGTGGTTTTTTATCAATCCTAGAGTTATGAGCGTCGAAGAGAGATCGTAAAACCGTCATTTACGTTGCAGAACATTTGATTAAACTCACTGCGTTACGAAATCCAACGAAAGTGAATGATGTTAAGATTTGAATCCATTTTTAATAAGTTACGGATCACAACGAAAGACACCACGAATTGCGACGACAAAAAAGGAATAAGGACTACCTATGCACTCAGTAAAAGTGTATATAAGTTAAAATATGTAAATTTTTTTCAATAGCCGATCAACCATGTGACGCCACTCAACCTAACTTACTGCAAACATGTTATACTTCTAATCTCGGTGAATAGCATAATTTTTGGCAATCTGGTGTCAAGTCAATACTTTTTGTAAAAGTTGTGTTGGAACGTTTAAGCTACTAAGCCATTGTACTGTTATAATCTGCTATGCACTATGCAGTCCCTCTGTTATCTGCTATGCACATGGAGTCACAGAAATACAGATCAGCGTAATTGCTATGTTTTACTAAGGGCCTATACCTTTACCGGATTGAAGGTTGATTTTAATTGGACTAAACGGTTTAAAAATTCAGCTTAAAATGTCATTCCAAAACGTCCGGATTAAACGGACTTACCTTTTAGCGCGCTGCTTTTTAATTGGATTAAACGGACTTAACTATACACGCTAAGGTAAAGTGTGCATGTTAAATCCGTTTATTCCAACGGTAGTTTTGGAAAGGGGTCAGAATAAAATTAAGCCGCTGACTTATTCTAACTCGTTTAGTCCGTCTAACCCGATTTGCAATTCCTAAACCTGCGACTAAAATAAGTCCAGTCCGTTTAATCCGGTAAAGGAATAGGCCCTAAGTTTTTTAGACTTAAGTATCATACAAGATAATACAACTCCTAGCTCTATAGACTCCGCTTACAACCCGTTTGTTACATCTTTGTTATGTGAATCTCCGGGTTGCAAGATTGCTCCTTTTAGGGGCTGCTTGTTTTATTTTAACCTGATATCTATTCTTAAACTTCGGACCAAACTGAGTCCAGTCTATTGACAGTTTATTAACAAAGGTACTGAAAAAAATCGTAATGTGTTTACAATAACAAAGGTTCAAGCTGATAATAAAAAGACCTACGCTCAATTGAAAATAATAATTGAAATTAGACAATTTCAATATCAATTACGTTTCAATCATGGCTGTTCACCAACACATGCATAAACAGGCATACAGACAAGACTTCTTTCCAGCAACAGACATACTGTGAAGTCAACCAGCCCAGCATAATTGATATTGAAATTGAAAGTATAGTTTCAATTTCAATTTCAATTAAAATATTTTCAATTTCAATACCATTATCAATTTTTGACCAAATTATTTTCAATTTCAATACCATTATCAATTTTTAGGCTAATTATTTTCAATTTCAATATCAATTAATAATTGATATTGAAATTGAAATTGAAAGTGGGTTTCAATGATTAAATGAAATAATTGAAACAACCCTACTGGAGACGTAATCAAAAAATTTTCCGACAGGTAAATTAAAAACAAAAGATGGGAATTTCATATCAGACAGTATATTACACAAGCATATATAAGCTTTCATGAAAGTTAACAACAAGGAATGGTAAGCCATAGAGTTTGCAGGGGTCTGGGGTCGGCAGCCCCCAGGAAAATTATTTAGAATTTATTAATTTTTAGGCCTAATTTTTTTTAATTGGAGACGTATCAGAAATTTTTTGGCAGGACTAGAAAAACCAAGGGGGGACCCTTGTCGACAATTTCTTCAGGTTCCAGTTTACGCGGGTCGGAAAAAATTTTTTCGACCCGCGCAGCCTGAAGTGGGTACCCGCGGGTCGACCCGCGGCTCAATTTTTCCGACCCAACCCGCGGGTACCCGCGGGTAAACACGACCCGCGTCCACCCCTGAGCGGGAGGTGCTACACATTATTTCTATCGCAAATTTTGTATAAATTCATAAACGATATCATGAGTTATTGGCAAAACAATAATCTAATTTGTTTAAGGTGGTAGTGTCGCCAAAGCAGTTTTGCTCGTAGGCTGAAAAATGATAACTTTTTGCTTTGAAATTGTGGGTTCACTGAGAAACTAGTGAAATGCCATATGGTGTTAAATAAATACTGCCAGACACTAGACTACCAATATCTACCAATATTTTTAACTAATAACCATTTGTGAGCCAGACATCACACAATAGAGACATAAAAGTTCAAACAAGTAGGCCCCAAAAGGGGCAATGTTCCTTCCCCGGTGTCTCTACCTTTCAAGTTTACTTGAATTGTATCTACTGTACGCTACGGCTACACTGCGTAATTTAGGTACTTACCCTATTACCTAGCTTATTCTAAATTGCACTGCGTATCCTAAACTATGTACTACCTACTTTCGTAAACTATCCTAACTACGTAATACATTTACAAAAAGGTGCTGCAAAATGTTAAGCATCCCGCTGCAGCGAGCCATTTGGCCCCAATTACGCTTTGATCTGAGCTGAGCACATCAGCTCCAAGAAGCGATAAACAGTGTTATCCAGGGTCTCTTATATAGTCCTGGTGAAACATTACGGTGCCGAGGCTGAAAAAGTTACACCAAAACACTCTACATCGATTATTGATTTTCATGGATATACGCAGACAAAAATCAGCAGCCAACTCCCAGGCTGAAAACACACACAAAACATACAGGCTATGCAGCCTGCTCAGCAGCGTTTAACGCTGCGAACAGTTAGTTTCAAAACAATAGTTCCTTCTCTAGAAGGAACAAAAATCAAGCCAGATATCAGATTGGCCAGCTTGTGAAGTACCATGTAATGTTTTCACGCACCATTTTTTGCCACAAAAAAGAAAAATGAAGGTTCGTTTTTCTTTTGATTTCAAAATAAGTGTCTAATTTTTTTACAATTTATCATTATTGCTGTGAGTACTTTACAGGTTACGCACAGTTTCAAAGTTCAAACAGGCATTACTGCACAACCACTCAAGCATTTTGCACTAAACTTTGTGTGCATAAACTAGAGCATATGTGCTTTTACTTTGTGTAAAGAATCTAAACAAAAAGTTTTTTAATTGTGATGAAATTATCGAATGTGAATAGGTTTTCAAAACGTCATTTTTTCGACTTTGCGACTTCACTGCTAACTGTATGCTGCATCAATTTTTCTGAAACTTGGCAAATATATTTGCCTTGAAACATTTTTAGAATATATAAAGAACATTGACCAAACTTGCACTGAAAAAGTTTTATAGTCGCGCAAAATCGACTGCTTTCACTACCCCCTTAATCCATGTTGTTGAGTGCGTAGAATGTATGTAGTTAACAGCAGAAAAAAGTTTTTTTGAAGACATCAATCAATGGAGAGCTCAACATGTTTGACTTAAATATGTATGTAGGTTCCTGAACTTTCAGTGCGAATTATTAGAAATATATACATACATAGTGAGTCCTAAAACAGCACTATTTAATTGTTAGCCAAAATTCGCAATAATACAAGTTACCACGTGTACTTTTGATATGCGTTGTAGAAAAATTTACTGTCTAAAGTCTTTCAAATCAAGCATTAGAGCTTTTTAATTTTTGTCAAGTTTCCGTATACTGCTTCGTTAAATTTTCTTACTACTAACTTAACTCGTATGTTTTGATTGTAATAAGTTTGGGATAGAACGTATGAAAGAACATTATAGTAGTACGAAATAACTGCATATATCAGCCGCGTAGTAATTTATGTGCGGATTAATTGATGCAAAAGAAAATAACTACTATTTACGTTAGTTATAACACGTTTAATTAGAAGATGGACCAGCGGATCGGAAATCAAACGCTTTAGCAAGTCGTAAAATGACAGCCGAATAGTGCTGCCATTAGTGCTGAATTTCATTATCATTATAGTTAGGATAGTATATGTACAGTCCTGGCCTCAAATAGTGTCCGTCTACTCGGAGTTTACACGAAGTCCACTCGGACTCTCACTCGAAAGTAAAGTGAAACCACTTCGTGTGGTCCACTCGAGTCCTCAGTTAACCTTTGGTGACCTTTAACCAGCCTGGCTGGTCTCTACACCCCTGCATATGTAGTAAAGTAAACCTACCTAGCTAAATACGTATGCGTAAAAGCTTCCACTAGCTGTGACCTTTGACAAAAGGTCACTCTAAGCTCACTCTAGCTAAGTTATGCAATAGAGTCTGATGGCCACTCGCACTCACACGCACGAAAGACACTATTTGAGGCCAGGACTGTATATTAATTATTATTCATACAAGACTAGTGCGTCTAGTTTAGACTAGTTTGACAACATACTTAAGTTTCAGGACACTTGAGTGTTAATCTTACTGATTTTAAAAAAAATTTCAGTTAAAATTTACATGTAAAGAGATTTGATCTAACATGGGCTGATTATAGTTAGTCACGAAGGATGAATTTTAAAAGACGTCTAGCGGACGATAGGAATGACGTACAAACATGACACTTACATCAATCGTCTTGATTTAAGGAGCGCTTTCAAATGAGGGGTCACATGACCTTGTCACGTGAGCATACACTGAGATTTATGGGGTAACCTGAAGTAACCTGGGTAAGATTTCGGGGTAACCTGCAGCGCTATGTAGTCATGTGACCCCTCATTTGAAAGCCCTGCTTGCCAGCAGTTCAATGATGCTGTTCGTTTGTCTGTCCGGCGTTTTAAAGGCAAGTTATGGCGCCTTTAAAGACATGAGGAAAAAGAACACATATCGTAATTTAGTAATTACGATTTAATTATGATAAAAGTGTTCTATTGTGTGAAAACCTTAAAACCCCCATAACTTTTGTTATGGGGGTCGCAGCCACTTGGGAATTTCACCATTGGAATGGGGAGACAAAGCGCTTTCAATTGATGGGTCACATGACCTCTTTTCTGCAAGTTGACGTACAGTACCAATCAAAAATAGAGTCTGATGCTCGTACGAGCACGAGCACTTGCTGACGTCATGCTCGTAGAAACAAAGGTGCGCGCGAGCACTGCTCGAAAGCAGTCCAATGTTATCGCCATTAACTTGGCAGCCCACAGTCAACAGCTGACTTGCATTCGTGTGACAAAAGGGGGCTTAGAACTGAGCTCAATTTGTAAAAAATAAGTGAGAAATAAATTATATCATGCGACTAATTTAGAAATTGAGAACATCACTTAACATTTATTATCTAAATTTTAATTATGTTTCATTAATTTTTAATTTTTCACCCTCAGCTTAAGTGGAGCCTTTCCTGGTCAACTTCGACCTTAATTTATAGCAAAGTTACCCAGGCTCTTGGTCAACTCAGCATCACAACTAAAATTTTCCAGCAAAAACTGATAAAGTCGTTACCGGTCCGATAACAAATATAGTTTGAAATGTCGCCGGGTATATATTAATCATGATCAATAGGCAATAGCTATAAGTAAAGTTGCAGGGTAAAAGTTAGTATTTTTACGTTTTGCCTTTTACGTTTACCTTTTGTAATTAGGCACAAAATTAGTTAATGAATTTAAAATGAATTAGTTATTAGAATTTCATTATCGTTTATACGTACATCAAAAAAATACGTTTATATAGGCTAATATGGGATATGTTAGCCTCATTCTTTTCATAGCACTAATAAATTTCCTGAGATGAATAACTTTTCATCGAAGAAACGCAAAATTTGGTTTTCTCAATATTTCTAGAGACGTTTATTTCTCTTTAGAAAGAACTGGCTGCAACGGGGGCATTTAGCGTCATATCCTAATAAATTAAGATTTTGCCCTCAAGTATTTTTTCATTACTCTGAAATAATAGATTTTATTCAAACAACGTATCATGTTAGGTACGTAATATGTAGAAGTTATGCATTGTATAATCAAGAATATTAATACAACTCAATTTTAGTTGCCCCCTATGAACAAACCAGGTGTGTCATATTAAAAGCTGAGGTCAAAACCTGACCTGGCGACCTTTGCTATTAATTGGAGCTGAGGTTGACCACGAAATGTTTTGCTACTTAGTTGAAAGGTTAGAGGGGAAGCGACAATTAGTATTAATAGCTACTTTTATCAACTTTGTAAAAAACAAAATAGTGACTATTGGAAAACGGGCAGGATTTTTGTTAATTTAATCGTCAAGGTATCTCTGTGTTATCAGTTTTTTTACATTTCAAGCCTATTTTAATCACAACCCCCCTTTATCACAAGTCACACGAATGCAAGTCAGCTGTTGACTGTGGGCTGCCAAGTTAATGGCGATAAAATTGGACTGCTTTCGAGCAGTGCTCGCGCGCACCTTTGTTTCTACGAGCATGACGTCAGCAAGTGCTCGTGCTCGTACGAGCATCAGACTCTATTTTTGATTGGTACTGTAGTAATGACCTTGGCGCCCGGACAAAAACCGCTATAATTTGGTATATGCTGTTTTATCAGCCACATGAATGGTGAAAATATCATACGTCAGGGGTTTCTGAGATCACTGCGAAGACGAAACCTGCTTATTATCATTATCATTATTATTAAGTTAATATATATTGTAACAAGTCTAGTGCGTCTAGTTTAGACTAGTTCGACCATGTCGTATACATCTTAGTTAAGTCTATTTATGTTACATTATTTAAAAAATGACCAGATTTTTTAAATTTTTGCCTAAATTCAATTGTTTTGGGATTTGACCCATGGTGTGATCTGATCTGTAGTACAATCAGCCCTTATTTATGAAATCTTTCAGGGGCCATAACTTTTGACACGGTAGCGGGAGAATAAGAATCTTAACGTCATTTGAGAGGAAATTGTTAGAGTTTTCAAATGATGGGTGACATGGCCTTTAACTTGACGGTAAGCTGGCGTCATAATTTAGAATTGGAAATTTAAACGTTCAAACGTGAATGGTATACGTCAAGTAAGGAATCATTCAAAAGCGCCTACTGTTCTGCGGTGAAAGGCGTCATTTTTATGATTTTACGTTAACGTTGAGGCAAGCTATGACAGTCTGAATATTTGAGAATTAATCATCTTACATTCGTCGTAGTAGAAGTTTGAGCCCGAAAATGCCAGTAATTTTTTATGTTTTTCAAACCGGTTTAGCTGTTAAACGGTTTGCTTTACGAACTGACTTTGAATAGATATGTTTTTGGCCACGCTGTCGGCTATCTGATAACGTAAAAATAACGTTTCTGCGTTGAGCCGATCCTGAGTTATTATCGTAATTATTTTTGAGCAAGAAAGTTTATATACAGTACCAATCAAAAATAGAGTCTGATGCTCGTACGAGCACGAGCACTTGCTGACGTCATGCTCGCACTTCGATCATCTGCGAACACTGCTCGAAAGCAGTCCAATTCTATTGCCATTAACTTGGCTGCAATTAACAGCTGACCTGCCACCATATTCAAATTAAATTGGAGGGGGTAACGAAAGGAGCATTTTAGTAATATTAGCAAGTTTTCAGCATTAGGATTTAAAAATTGTTGTAAATAAAACACCAACAGTTTAAAAACTCCGAAATTCCGTTCTTAAATACGCTTAGCACTGGATTTCTTAAATTCTTCTCTGGTCCTTTATATATCTACTCACGATTAAACTTGACCAGCACTGGCCAAACTATAGCAAAGGTCATGTCTATCTGTCCTATGTCATATCTAATTGACATTTGTGTAGACTTTCTGCTTTGTTCAAAGAGGGGCAGCGGAATTATTTAAGTCATAAAATTAATGTAGCAGAACCAAAGTGAATAAGGCATTTAAGTTGTAAGTTTAATTCAGAAATTGTATAGTCTCAAAGTTGTTTACAAAATGACAAAACATATTTGTTTGCTTAAGGAGTAACTGTGCCCCCTCAGCGAGAAAAAAGGCAATCTAATACTAGAATTTTGCTCAGAGAACTCCGAAGTAAATTTAGAGTTGTGAATTTACCTCTCAAAATTTCAGTATGTGCTCTAACGAAAATAAAAAATGTAGACATAAACACTATGGTAAGCCATAAACTAAACTGAACGTGATAAAAGGGGATAATATAAAGAACTAAGTAGCATGTATAACGAATTTTGGGAATACTTCAACGTTCTTTGATACTTATTTTATTTCAAAACATGATTTATTTGAAACCGTTTTGTCAAAATGAGCTTTTGTTAATAATATATGAATTAACCAGTTAATAAATACTTTGAAAATTATTGTGTTATTATATTTTTCTGCTGGTTCATTCACATTGTCTTCTGTGATTGTACAAATTGGCATCGGTAAGTTATGTCTGACCTTTGGTATAGTTTGAAGTTAAGTCACAGAATTAAATTTACTTTCGGAGTTCCCTGGGTAAATTTTCAGCATTCAGTTGCCCTTTTATCTTGCCGAGGGGGCACTCTTGCCCTAAAGCGAGCATGAATATATTTTGTCATTTTGTAAACAATATTGAGACTATACAATTTCTGAATTAAATTCACAACTTGAATGCCTTATTCACTTTGGTTCTGCTACATTAATTTTATAACGTAATTAATTCTGCTACCCCTCTTTGAACAAAGCAGAAAGTCTAAACAATTACGTATGGCAGAGGTCAAAACATGACCTTTGCTATAGTTTGGCCAGTGCTGGTCAAGTTTAATCGTGACGTAGATATATAAAGGGGGACCAGAAAAAAATTTAAGAAATCCAGTGCTAAGCGTATTTAAGAATGGAATTTTGGAGTTTTTAAACTGCTGGTTTTTTACATACAACATTTTTTAAATCCTAATGCTTAAAAACGTGCTAATATTACTAAAATGCTCCTTTCGTTACCCCCTCCAATTTAATTTGAATATGGTGGCAGGTCAGCTGTTAATTGCAGCCAAGTTAATGGCAATAGAATTGGACTGCTTTCGAGCAGTGCTCGCAGATGATCGAAGTGCGAGCATGACGTCAGCAAGTGCTCGTGCTTGTACGAGCATCAGACTCTATTTTTGATTGGTACTGTAGTATAGTAAGGTAAATATATTGTAAATATATATTGTAAATATATTGTAAATATATTGTAACAAGTCTAGTGCGTCTAGTTTAGACTAGTTCGACCATGTATATATCTAAGTTAAGCTATTTATGTTACATTATTTGAAAAATGATCAAAAAAATGAATTTTTGCCTAAATTAAATTGTTTGGGATTTGATCACCCATGGTGTGGTCTTCAGTACAATCAGTCCCTTTTATGAAATTTTTTCAGGGGCCATAATTTTTCATACGGAAGTGGGAGAATAATAATTTTAACGTCATTTGAGAGGAAATTGTTAGAGCTTTCAAATGATGGGTGACATGGCCTTTAACTTGACGTTAAGCTTGCGTCATAATTTAGAATTGGAAATTTGAACGTTTAAACGTGAATAGTATACGTCAAGTAAGGTATCATTCAAAAGCGCCTACTGTTCTGAGTTGAAAGGCGTCAATTTTATGCTTTTACGTTAACGTTGAGGCAAGTTATGACGGTCTGAATATTTGAGAATTAAATGACACTATAGTATCATCTTACATTCGTCGTAGTAGATGTTCGAGCCCGAAAATGTCAGTATGAAATTTTTTTATTTTTTTCAAACCGGTTTAGCGGTTAAACGGTTTCCTTTACGAACTGACTTTGAATAGAAAAATTTTTGGCCACGCTGTCGGCTATATGATAACGTAAAAATGACGTTTCTGCGTTGAGCCGATCCTGAGTTATTATCGTAATTATTTTTTAGCAAGAAAGTTTATATAGTATAGTAAGGTAAATATATTGTAAATATATTGTAAATATATTGTAAATATTGTAAATATTGTAAATATTGTAAATATATTGTAAATATATTGCAAATATTGTAAATATATTGTAAATATATTGTAAATATATTGTAAATATATATTGTAAATATATTGTAAATATATTGTAAATATTGTAAATATATTGTGCCTAAATTCAATTGCTCAGAGATTTGATCACGCATGGTGTGATCTGTACAATTAGCCCCTTTTAGGAAAACCTTTCAGGGGCCATAAAATTTGATACGGTAGTGGTAGAATAATAATTTCAACGTCATTTGAGAGGAAATTGTTAGAGCTTTCAAATGATGGGTCACATGACCCTGTGACATAACGTTTAACGTAAGTCAAAATTTAGAAAGTGAAATTTGGACTGGTTTTCAGGAAGTTACGCCATCATGTAAAATGTCATTTGAAAGGGCTAAAAATCGTCTTTTCAATGACATAATGTGCATCTGTCTACGATGTTCATAGCCTAAGTTATAGCCATTTTTGTGGTTAACCTCCAGAAATATCTAACTACAAATGGCCTGTCGCGGAGGATTCTGCGGAGGAAAAAATAACTACATTTTACGCCCTTTTAAACTCAAAGTCACAGCATTATTGTATAGTATGAAGCATTAACGCTTCTTTTAGACATTTCGATGAAACAGATGCTAAGTATCGCATTTTCAGTAATAACGTTTAAACGTTGTCGTAGTAACAGACAAATAACTCCATTTTACGTTGCGTATAACTTTGGAACCAAGCGACTGTACGAGATTCGAAAGCTAAACGTCATAATACCACACTTGGTTCTACCTGATATTTCAATATGAAGTTATGCTTTTCATTATCATTATGAATAGGATAGTATAAGCATATTAACAAGTCTAGTGCGTCTAGTTTTGACTTGTTCGACCATGTCGTATATATCTAAGTTAAGTCTAGTTATGTTACATCAAGAGTACATAAATAGTGTCTCACTCTTTATAGAAGAAGAGTGAGACACTCTCATTTCTGCCTGTGTTATAGCGCAGGCAGATGCGCTCGTCATTTCCAGCCCACATGTTGCCGTTTTATGCAATATGTGGGTAGCCAATCAGAAGCGACCTTTGCTTCTGATTGGCTGGACGCCTGTGCACGTACTCCAATCAGCACGCAGGCGGCCTCACGTGCTATTGCCTGAAATTTGTCAAAAACACATTTAACTTACCAGTTAACATCATATTCAGCCATATTAGCAATAATCGCTGAAAACGGTGATAAATGTCGGCAAAATATGACTTTGGGCAAAAAAAACAAATAAAAACCCAACCCGACCGATCATGGCAAAATGTAACAATGAAATGGCTGTAATGGCGGCCAGTGTGCTGATTGGAGCACGTGAGGCCGACTGCGTGCTGACTAGAGCACGTGCACAAGCGTCCAGCCAATCAGAAGCGAAGGTCGCTTCTGATTGGCTACCCACATGTTGCATAAAACGGCAACATGTGGGCTGGAAATGACGAGCGCATCTGCCTGCGCTATAACGTTATCCAATGACTATGTTATCCAATGACATAATTTACAACTTCTACGATGTCCATAGCCTGAGTTGTGGTCATTTTTGTGGATAACCTCCTCAAATAACTAATTACAAATGGCCTTTCGCGGAGGATTTTGCGGAGGAAAAAATAACTCCATTTTACGCACTTTTGAACTCAAAGTCACAGCATAGCAGTGTAGATGAAGCATTAACGCTTCTTTTAGACACTTTGATGAAACAGATTAGAAGTAAAGAATTTTGTGTAATACCGTTTAAGGTGGTAGTTACGTTTTCGCAGCTTTTTTCAATGTTCTATATTGTAGCAATTACTAAATCACTTTACAAGCGGTCTTTTGCATATTATTAATCAACTTATTTTTTACAAAATTACAATTTTTCAAGAGTCACTGTTACTCATAGTGTGCACGCCAACTATTTTGGTGAAGCTCATCAGCACAATTTTATGCATTTTTCCCCGTATTTCGTTATTTCTTCACTGTGGTAAAAAAATTCCGCATACAATTACGCAATTTATACCAAAGGCACGTTGATGTGTTACAAAACTGTTGGTATGCTTAACTAAACGTAATAACTTAGCAGATTTTTACAGTGAGCAAAAGTTTGCCTCAAATTTTTCTAAAAAGTCAAGAAACGGCAGTTTTTATGACTTTGGTAGGCTGTAACTAAAAAAATACTCAACCTTTTCACTCAATTCGAAAAAGGTATAGGGCAAATTTATTTGGCTACTGTCAAATCAGCTGTCTTCGCATTCTTATGAACGGAACAGGATATTGGTTACTTCAACTGAAATCACCCATTGTGCTCAGAAATGACGGATTTTTTAAAAAAATTTAATTCAGTTAAATAGGGCCTCATTGGGGTCAGTTAATATTACATTAAGCACAGTTTTCCCGTACCCGTTGAAAAAATGGCGGACAAAAGTTTAAAAAATGACGTTTCAGGAGACTGAATCAAATTGGCAATTTTTGCAAGGGTTTATTAACACTGCCAATGCTCTTGGCTGCTGTGGCATATAGTAACCAAATTTTGCAGGTATAATGGATGCATAAGGGACTATATACATGTAAATTATGATGCCAAGTGGTTATTGATATTTTGTGATATTGGCATGAGAAGTCAGAATTGAGGTAAAAAAACTTCAAAGTTACAGATCGCCTAGAACGACTAATAGAAGTGTGTCATATTTTAGCTGAAAATATTCTTAAAATAAAATGGGTTAGACCTTTTTTGAATGGCTTTTATGAGTAGTGTAAGAGCCACAAAAATTTGCATACAATTTTGTAAGTCCTCAAAAATTACACAAAAAATCCAGTTTTTTAGCCATAAATTAGCCGTAAAAGTTTGAATCAATGTCAAAATTAGCTGAAATATTGCTATTTACGTTTGCAATGTCCGTGCCAAGTTTGATTATGTTCGATAAAATAACTTTTGAATTATTGCAAAAACTTCGAAAACGTAACTACCACCTTAAATGTTGATTGTAGCAACAGGCAAATAACTCCAGTTTACGAGCGTATAACTTTGGAACCAAGCCACTGCACGAGATTTGAAAGGTAAACGTCATAGTGCCACACGTGGTTCTAACTGATACTTCAATATGGAGTTGACATGTTCATTATCATTATGAATAGGATAGTACAAGTCTAGTGCGTCTAGTTTAGACTAGTTAGACAAAATCAGGATATGCCATCATGTTTTAATAACATTTAAAAATTTCACTTTTTTCAATTTTGAGCATTAGGGCACCGACAGTGAGATTTGATCACACATGGTGTGATCTCCCTCAGGGGCCGCGTATATACTATATTCAGATTCTCCCTTTCCTATGTAATTTTGGGTAGGTCAATTTCTCTACGTTAAATTACACTGGAATGGCAGGTAGATCGAATCTTGCAACTTGCAAGCGAGGAAAAGCAAGTCGAAAGACTGTAAGCGAAGAATGATATTATCGCACTAGTAGCGCACTACTATCTGAGCCACCCGGGCTTACAGATAATTCCTCCAAGATTGTTGTTATTATCCCAAAGGTTCATGGTGATAGAATTGACTCATTAAATTCTTGCTCTGACTGTTTTTTTATGATAACAAAATTTCGATGCAAGACACGCAGATGCACTATACAGGTACACACACATTCATAGTTTTATACACATTCCCGAGCCGATTGCTTGCAGCGATGCGCTGATCATGCAAATGATATAACGTTTTGCATTGACAATGTGAGTTGGTGGTCCAGTGGTATAATGGGCGCTTCGGGTGCGAGTGCGAGAGATCCCAGGATCGAATCCTGAACGGATATATTTTTTAATTTTTTGATCGATTGAACTTTTGCCGATACACAAATTAATGTAATGTCATAGGTACTTTTTCAGAAAATTTAATCTATTTTTGCGATTATCTCTTCAACGAAACAACACTCTGACCATAGACTGTTGAAATATTAAAAAACACCCTTGAATGTTCGCCGTTGAAAATTTTTTGGTGAGCTGGTTATAATACGAACTTTGGTCACTTAGGCTATACATAAAAACGTTAGACCAAAGCTCATCGTTGAAAAAAATTTTTACGACAAATATTTTCAACAATGAACTTTCATCGACGAAAATATTTTCAACAATGAACTTTCATCGACGAATATTTTAAACGACGAACATTCGCGACATATATAACTCAGTAGTATGTTTGCCGGTAAAACAAGTACTCAACCAATCAGCAAGTCGACTCTCTGCAGAACACACGTTTAGTAATCACCGTTGGGCCAAGGCCGCGGCTCATCGGACTGCTGCGAACGGTAGACTATATTACCAGCCGGCCAGTTGCAAACCCGCATAGGACGAGCCACATACATTATACATATGGGTAGGTATTGGGTAACTACTAACTAGAGTAGCCCTCTCTGTTACGTAGATACGAGGCAAGTACATACCCTACTATATTTATATCCTGGCAAGCCGCAGTCCTCCTGTATTCTCTAAAAGCCACTTCACACGAGGGCGCATTGCATGACGCAAGAGCGGAGCATTCGCTGTTAATACTTAAGCCTGGTTCATACTCGTCCCTAAAGCCCGGTTCATACTCGTCCTTAAGGACTGTCCCTGTCCTTACGGTTTGTCCCTGTCCTTATAAAAGATTGATTCATACTTCCGAAGTGTCCTTTTTCTTTTCCCTGTCCCTAAGCTGCGATTGATTCATACTTGTCCCTAAGCAGCTTAGGGAATGTCCTTAAGCAGCCATAAGGACTGTCTCTATGTCCCTAAGCAATGTTGAGCAATGTTCTACTTTTTCCCTGTCCCTAAGCAACTCGGCCAATCAAAATACGGCAGTTGCTACATGTGACACGAAGAACAGCCAATCACGGCCGAACTCGACTACTAGTGAAAGAATGTCGTGGGCTTGTGCTGCGGTAATTATTCCATCGTTATTTTTGAGTTATTTAACACATTTTTGCGTGAAAAATACTTGGTTTTCAATTTTTAGACCAACCTGAAATATACTAAAAGTTTATAAAGATGTCTTAGAGCTCAAGTTTACAAGACCTGGTAGTCAAGTGGTTAAGTTTTTTTGCTCCTGAAACTATGTATCAGAGTTCGAATCCCATATTCGAAATTTTGTCTTTTCTTTTTTTCAGCCTACAAATAGGTTTCATAACTTTTTCAAGGTACTTTAAACTAAACGCATTTTATCCAATGACGTTTGAGCATTAGTTCATGTGAGAAAGACTATTCCCTTGTCCTCAAGGAGTATGAATCAATCACCTCTGTGGACAGGGACAAGGACATACCCTATAGACCTTAGGGACATTTCTTAAGGACAGGGACAAAGCATGAGGACACAGGGACAAGGACACCTAGGGACAGGGACAAAGACAACGCTTAAGGACAGGGACAACGCTTAGGGACGAGTATGAACCAGGCTTAAGCGTTGTTCCTGTCCTTAAGCGCTGTCCTTGTTTTTTTTTGTCTTGCCGGGGGTGCCTGTCTTTTGGTGTTTTTTTGGGGGCTTTTGGCTTGTTTTTGGGGGGAGGTGGGGGGGGAGGGGGGGGGGGTTTTGGTCTTGAGTATAATACTTAGAATGTGATGCCTAGAATGTAACACTGCCTGTCTGCTGCAATGTAAGAAATGCCTGCGCATTCATTTCACACATTGTGGCAGGCAGCGGGGACATGCTCATTAGACATTCATGCGGCCTGCAATGCGCCATAGAACAGAATGCGCCCTCGTGTGAATTAGCCACGTTTCACCAATACAAGCCGAGTCGTGTGCAACGAGCTTTACTGCAAGCCTTTACTGAAAAAACTGTCGCTTGAATGAACACAATGTATATACACTGATTTACAAACAGAAGGCCAGCAAATGAGATCCAATGTAAAGTTTGTTGATGTTAGTATTATAGTTAAGATAACTGATAATTAAATTTCGTAAAAAATAAAGAATTGTACTAAGAAAAAAATTGGAGAATTATTAAACAAAAAGAGTAAAGCAAACAGTAGAAACATTTAGGTACAAAAACATTGATTTCGAAAGTAAAAAATAAATTTGGTTCAAGAACAGAAAACAGTAAACGGCAAGTATCATCTAAATGTGCAAAAAATCGACCGATCTATACATACTCTGATTAGGACCCATTTTTTACCCGATTAAACTAGCTGGACCAACGTTTTAGTCTCAAGCTATGAAATAGATTTTGGGCTAAACGAGTTGAAAACAGTAAGCTACTTAATTTTAAAGTCTGGCAAAAAATGCTCGACTCAGACAATTACACAAACAGAAACAACATTAGTTTAGAAAGGTAATTTGCATGGGTCCTTAGCATAAATCGCTCCAACCAATGCTACTATAAATTAGAGCTGACACCAAGAGATCAAAAAACAAATCAAACAATCTCAAAGTAAAAAAGAACAGAAAACCAAATAAAAACAAATATCAAATCACAAAACAGATAAAACTGAGAAACGGGCAAATCCACAGAGCAAATTGAAACAAATTTGAACCCTTTTTCCTCATACGTTATGGACAGTGCATCGTCAGTGATTCGTTGATCAGCGATAAATGGATAAAAATATAACTCATTGTTACGGTATTAATTTAGTTGTAAAACTCAAACTGGGCAAACACCTTTCGTGATATTTTGAGAAGTTTCAGCAAACCTAATTGTTTTTAACTTTTAAGAAAATGAGCAAAGGTTTTTTGCTGTTTTTTCAAGTGCCGTCTACTAACTTTAGAAAAAGAAAAAATGCAATACGTGCAAACAGTGGGCAATATTTTTTGCAATGGTCAAGTTCAAAAACACGTGAAAAATAAGTCTAAAGCATTTTTAAAAATTCTATTTCATTCCTGTTCACAACATATATAGTGACATTTCAACCGAACAAGAGGCACAGCGAAAAAAAGGCTACATGCTCAACGATTGCAGCAGCAGAGCTGGCTAAAATTGTGAGATCACAAAAAACAGCTAGATTGAGAAAAAGATTTTCTTACGCAACTGGTGCAGTTTCAGTTACAAATAAAGTTAAACCTTCTCTTGTCAACATTGTACTATGGGTGGAAACTTATGTCAAGTATGCTTGTAGCAGGGGTAATTTTACATCAGTCGCCGCTATGGGGGGGTCATCGTGTAAGTAGTCACCGCTAAAAATACGACACGTAATGGTCAATTTCAGTTATGCCCATATATGCCCCCCCGAACCTGACCCACTCCCCCCCAGATTGGCTTTCACCCACCCACTAAACGGGCAAAAAGCAAAGGGCGACGGCTCCCCCCTGGTTTCCGCAGCTGCACACGTGTGGTTATGATTATAAAGACCACTAATGAAACAAAACAAAGTCCGAAAGCACAATATATACATTATACCATAATTTGATTCAAAAGGGTAAGTATTGTAACTAAGTTACAATACTGATAGTTCACAATAATTGTAAAACAAACAAGACGTCACACGCCCACCCAATGTACACAACCCGGAATACAATTATTAGTACAAGTATCGACCACTGTTCCATGAATACTACAAACATGAATGCTTTCCGCCAATTAAAACAGACTCAATAATTTAATTTAAAACAAAAACATGCGCACATTATCAGAAAATAGCAATAGTTAAATAAACTAATACTAAATAATATTAGTTAACTACCCAACTAATATCAATAATTAATAATAATAATAAACAATAATACACAACTGCAAACCAAATGAATAAAGTTTAAAACAGAGTCATTAAAAGACCAATATACAAAAGAGCAAAGACCAGAGCTATACATATGGCAACGAAAAAGGAAAGAAAGGGGGGATGCTGAGTCAGAAACGAGCTCGAGAGGACTGGATTGGGGGGTCATAGGCCGTGGGGGTGGAGGGGGCTTGCGGGGGGTCCCCTGGCTTTTCGTCGGAGTTGGGGGGCGTGGGGTAGATAGCCTGCAGGTCCGGTGAGCCAGCGCAGTCCATGCTGCAGTCCAGTTGCTGAGCGCGAGCCTGCAATTCAAGTGACGGTAAAGTAAAGCATACATATATGTATAGGAGGGTTGTCCCGAATTTTTGGAAACTTTGGGGGGGCTTGTCCCGACTTTTCGGGGGCTTGAACTGATATAAACGCCAAAATTTCAAATTTTAGCCTAACAAGGAAAATTGTTTGCAAAATTTGGATGTTTTTAGCGATTTTTTACCTTTTTGGACATTTTTGAAGCATTTTATAGCGATCTAGGACAAATATTGAGTTTTCGGGCAACTGTTTTCAGCACCAAGCAGGGGGACTTGTCTCGACAGGTCAAATCTGAGAAAGGGGACTTGTACTAGAATCGGAAATCAGGGGGGGAGCTTGCCCCCCCTAGACGCCCCCATGTACATCTGAGAAGAAAAGTAGCCGTGAGCATGACATCTAAGTACTAAGCCTAGGCAGGTCCCGACGCTCATCTTTGATTGTTCAGTCTTGAGCAATAAGAACCACATTGATTATTTCAGCATAAATATTTTCGCACTTGGCACTTTAAACAAAGCTGAACATTTGTGATGAAATTTACGCGATTTTTGGCCAAAGTTTGACACAGTTGCTTTTTGGCCAAAAATTGCGTCAAACTTGGGAGAGGGTGGTCAAAAATTAGTAGGCTCAGACGAGAGGTATATATCCCAAAGACAGCTGCTTTTACCTACACTATATATACCTCCTCTGCCAAGTATAGTCTCACAGTGGGTAATCGGAAGATCTTCTGTACCTGTTGTATAACTGTTGTGACAATAGCACATTTTCAGGTTGTTGGCTTATTGGCCCTCAGATTAGGCTTCAGTAGACTTACGCTTAGGACTTGGGCTAGGCGTCTACTTTATTTTCTCCGATCACTCCCCCCTTAGGATACCCAAACTATGCCCGCTGTGTGGATTGACAGTGAAGCAAGCTCACCAGCAAGTCCAAGTGGAAATTGTGCGTCTGTATGTTGTGCTGGTCGGCGTGGGGAATATCGGGGAAGGGGGGGCGGCCGGCCGCAGGCTCAGTCTCCCAGGTACCCCGCAGTGCCTCGGCGAACGGGGCCATCCACGCCACACACCCACTCAGCTCCTCGGCACTGTAGCCTACAACATAGAACAATTATAATCTACAATTATGGTCTACAACTATGATCTCAGCACGTCAAACGGAGCAAAGGTTCATTGAAAAAACTCGAGTGCATCCCATGGGATGAACCCTCCTATATAAGAAGTCGAGGGATTCAGGAGGGGGGCAGTGTCTCGAAAATCGGTGCAAAAGTTCGGTCGATAAAGGGGGAGGGTCGCTAAATGTAGCCGAAGAGGCCCCCAAACTCTTCACCGTGTGACCTAATACCTGTATGGTCATTGTTTGCACCTGGCCCTAATCCCTATCTTGTTCCCATCTACGCCCAACCACCAGTTCACAGCCGTTCAAACCTAACTGCAGTGGGACATCAGCTGACCTACCAGAGACAGTGTAGGCGAGGTGGGTGGGCTCTAGGAGGTGGTGGAGGGCGGCCGCGGCCAGGGCGCTCGGGCGGTGCAACAGACTGCTCGCGTCCAAAGTGCACACGTCCACAAGCTGAAACACACACACAACACTGTCACACACGCACACACAGCGCTGTCACACAGACACACACATGTGACGTCGGCGCGCGTCACACAACCCCCAAATGTGAGGAACCCCTAAAAAGTGCCTCACAATCCAACAGCGGTGGAACGCAAAAATGGGCGGAATGGTTGCTCCGAACTAGAGATGGGATCGGTTCCACTGTACCCTGATGGAACCGGAACCGAACAGTATAAAAGTGATTATATCGATCAGGTAATCCTCTGTATGACTTACATCTTTGAAATTCACGCTATTTTGTGAATTATAAAGTCATCAGAGCGTAAAAACATATTAAATATGAAAAAAATTACGTAAATCATCAATAAAAACGTGGAACCGAATTTGAAGCCGGGGACCGGCAATTTTCTAGAACCGGAACCGGCAAAGTGGAACCGGTCCCATCTCTACTCCGAACTCCAAAACGTTCTACCTCCCTCCGTATGCTTGGCACTATTATATACTTTCCAAAACACAGTAATTTACCCAAGCGTAAAGTTAAATGCTAACTTATATATTTTCTAGTATATTTAGCATGTACCTTGAGTAAATTATAAAAATTCATATATATATGCTTTGTACTGTAAGATATAATGAATGATACTATTCCGTTTTCACATTTTTGACGTATATATATTTTTCCGCCACAGGCACGTTTATGCGTACAATTATTATAAACCACAAAACTTGCAAAAATTCTCATTCATAACTACACAGCGCCTTACGGCAGTGTTCTGTTCCACACACGTGTTCATGTTAGTTCTCGTTTCGCGAAATTTCATTCACGCAAAAGCACAACTAGTAACTTTGAAGACCCCAATGTGAAACTTTTACAAATTCGGTCATGTGTCAGAAAGCGGTCACCGAAAACTTGTTTTCGCTTCCGCCAAAAGTTGTACGCGGGACAAAGTTTACTACCACTACTTTGCCGTAGTACAAACTTGTCATTCATAAAAAAAAGGAAATGTCATTCATAAAACCGACTCCCATGGTTGAAGAATGAGACGAAAAAACTACAGACAAAAAAATGACCTTGACGAAACTATGGGGTCAAGTTGGTGCAAATTTTTGCGTTCGCTCAGAAATTGTGGCGCCTTTTTACTGACTTTATTTAAATATGGAAAAAATAATCATATTTATTGAAAAAAAATTAAAAATAAATAATGGTCGTATTTATTACGCATAATCCGTTACTTAGTACGTTACGTCATTAGTCAGCGATAGCAAAAATTAATATGATAAATTTAGTCCACGTGCAAATTAATCCTCTACTAGTGTGTACCACCCATATAATATACCAGCAGACTTACAGCGAAATCCCTAGAAACTTTTCAACCCGTATGTCTACACTTGCAATCTGCGTCACTGCCAATTCCTGAACTACTTTTTGCTGACCTACTAATTAATATATCCGAACTATCTATCCGTCTAGCCATATTGAAAATAGCATGTCTTAGAGTGCCCCCCAAAAAGGTAAGACAGCCAAGTCTCGTGCCGACCTCACCCCACGTGGCAAACTCGCAAACTTGCAAGTGTTGGATCAGATTTTAGTCCTGATAATTTACCGCAATCTGCACGCATTAATCATCTGGCGTACGTAATGTATATTAGTATTGTAATTATATGCCATATATTAAATAGCAACAATTTTCAGAATTTCAATAAGTCAGAATTTGCATGCACAGTTTGCAAAATGCAATTTGCATGTAAACTGTATACAGTTTGCTTATGAATATTGTGAAAGCCACAACTGATGGCGTACCCAGTAAAAGCCAAGCTATATAATTTTACAAAATCCAGCTTGCAATTTTGCCTCATGCAGATTGCAGGGAATAAAATTTATTTGCAGGTAATCCAAATTCGGTTTGAAACTTTGAAAGCTACTTGTTGCTTTTATTTTCAGCCTACTATGTTATTACCTACAAATGCCCCCAGTCAACATTAAAAAACTTAATTGCAAACTTTACAAGAAGTTTTCGTCACTAAAAACCAGTTAAAATCCGGCAATTTTTGCTACATAATGGTTACTACGGCCATAATATCTGGACAGAAATATTATTGGCGAAACGTTATAGTTGCCACGACTTTTTATAACCTGGCAAAACTTTAGATCGGTATGTGATTCATGCGTTGTGAAAAACTATGGCGCGCAACAAAAAGAAGTTCTCACAAAAAGTTTTAATCATATTATCATTGTGTGACATCTTGTTTCACGATTGTTAACTACTAGGGAACATGTAAAAAACAACGATTTAATCAGGTATTGCATTAAAACTCTGTGATTCATCAAAAACGCGTGAAAAATAAAGATGAATTAGTGTAGTTATACACGTTCAGGTTTCAAGAAAAACCTCATACTATGAGGATCCCCGCGTACACTACTAATAATCAGCCCCATTGACTGAACATACTAATTATATACTCTTAATAGAACGGACCAACAAAGCAACGCACCTCCCATTCATAATGTACACGGGGTCTCGGTCTGGGGGGGCGTGCGCTTTTCCCTGATCTTTCAAAATTTTAGGGGGGCAGGGGCTTGTCCCGAAATCTTAGGAATTTGCACTGACAAAAACGCAAAAACTTCCAATTTTGCCTCAAAATGAGAAATTCTTTTGCCAATTCTTTTGGATACTTTCTGCGATATTTTTCGCTTTTTCCT
This sequence comes from Trissonchulus sp. WLG1_4, assembly GCA_030248245.1. Classification (NCBI taxonomy): domain Eukaryota; kingdom Metazoa; phylum Nematoda; class Enoplea; order Enoplida; family Ironidae; genus Trissonchulus; species Trissonchulus sp. WLG1_4. The sequence continues at coordinate 7,660 of JASANF010019063.1, read as the reverse complement.
CAGGTTTGAAGTATTTTACAGCGATTTGGGGCAATTATTTAGTTTTCGGGCCCCCCTTTTGTCAGTACCGAGACGAGGGAATTGTGCCGATGTGCAAAATCTGAGGTGGGCTTGCCCCCCAGACCCTCCCATGTACACCTGTGCCCGCATTACTCTTGATATCAACTATCAACACAGTAGTAGCACCAACCTGAGCCAATTTAACAAAAAAGTGCGGCGGATATTGATGGGTTTGTTCGAAGGAGCGTTTGCGCCCCGCGAGTTTGGGGGGCCCGGGGGGCCGGGGGGAGTCTGGGGCAGGGGGCTGGGGCTGGACGGCTGTTTGCAGGAAACACGACAGCCAGGACACTACCGTTACGGGCGATAGCGACCACTCCAGTTTCTAAAACACAAAAAAGACCAGTCAAGCAAAACGTAAGGGACGCCTTGCACTGCAAAGAACGTAAGTAGGTAATGAATGCTCTTGAGCAAGAAACTAACCTAAGACCATGTTTCTTGCTGCCATCTTGCTGACAGAGCACTGTAACCTTCCAGTCGCGGTGAAAGGTGATATGCAAATGATGCTCTTCTTACGGCAAGGCTATCGCGTGAGTGTGAGTTAAGAAACCGTGACACTTCGGTCAAAGTTTGGATTTAGGCTTAGGCTTAGTTCCAGAGTCAATATTAAGATAACTTTAGGCTCAGTATTCAAATTTTACAGTAAGTTTCATTATTGTGCATAGCCTTGCTGTAACTAAAGCTACTGGTTACTACAGCTTAGCATTACCGTCCCCGGGATCCCTAGCAATCCCAGATCCTGTATATACGCACCTGCAGCATCACAATCTCCTGTCTCAGAATGTCCGCCTCACAACACGCTCCGTCCGTCACGTAAGCGAACTCTCCGATCTTGGGAGGATAGATTTCCTGAAAAACAGGACACAGCAGCTGTAAAGACGAAAAGAGAATGAGGGTTAAATTAAACTTGAAAACAAGGCAAACGTGAGGTTAAAAACTTGCAGAATACAGTCAACTGTGGTTACCTCAAGCTTTGCGGCGATGAAAAGGGCAGTGATGCCGGCCAGCTGCAGGGCTGTGGGCGGGAGGTCGCGAACGGAGGCCAGATAGCGGTCTAGGAAGTTGGCCGACAGGTGCCACGTCTCCCGGTGCAGCTTGTACACCTCGCACACCTACAACACAACGTGGGTCAAAGGTCACAACACAGTACGATCAGCAAGTTAAAGGTCACAGCACCGCCACCAAGGCAAAGGTCACAATACAGCAGGAGAGGTGGAAGAGGAAGGCAGGAATCGAGTGACCCGAAGTAGCGCCGCCATACAACAACAACAAGCACCACCATCAGGTCAAAGGTCACAGCACCACAACCATCAGGTTGAAGAACACAACACCACAACCATCACGTTGAAGGACACAACACCACCATATCAGGTCAAAGGTTACAACACCACCATGAAGGTCAAAGGTCGGAACAGTATCAGCGGAGCCAGTGAGACGTACTTCAGCCAGCCAATCGAGCAGTATGGCCCGCATGCGCGGCTGCAGCCTGGGGTGTCGGGCCAGGTAGGCGGGCGTAGCACGATAGTGGGGGGAGCGGTCTTTCCAGCACATCAGGGCCCAGACGTCACGTGCCTCGGCCCAGTCCAGCGCCGGCAGGGGAGACCGCGAGCAGCCCACCGACCACTGCCGGGGGGGACTCGTGCGGAACAATGGGTTCACCACCAGCCCCGCCGGACTGGCGCCACCGCCGCCCGACTTCACACAGCACTGAAACACAACACTGCCTTACTAAAGCCAGCCAAAAAAAGGCTGCGTCACTTTCTTATTTTAGTGGCAAGACTTCTGCGGCTACTGGCTGTGTACTCTTGATAGTCAAAATCTATTCTTTCCGTAACGAAATCACAGTGGTGTCTTTCTCAAGTGGTGCAACTATTTTTTGTCAGGCTTTAGACTTACTGTCAGCCTTCAACTTGTTCAAACTGTTTCTAAGTTTCTACTGCATTACGTTCACCGATCATTGCTGTGTTATCATCATGGTACAACCGAATGCATTTACGTTTAATTTGATGTCCTTCAAAGTCTAGACTTTGCGCGCTACTGTTTAACAATCTTTTAGTCCAGTGGAAGTTTAGGAATGGTTTCGGACTGAAATTAAGCAGCAGATTCATTGTATATACTCTTGATGCTCGCAATAAAGTTCTATTGGTAATATTAAATCGCGTATATATTGCTTTTCAGTGTCCAGCATTTTTTGGTCAAACTTTCACAAACTAAAAGGAATAGGGGGGCACCTTGAGTGTCCGTCCGGTGGCCGGAGAGAAGAGAGTGGCAGTGCTGGCAGCAAAGGTGTAGGCGGAGGGCGGGAGGGGGTCGTGAGAGCAGGAGGGGTGGGCTAGCTGGGGCGGGATGCGGGTGAGGGGGGCCCGGGCAACGGGCACCGACTGAGAGTGAAGGAGGAAAGGCTAAACAAACAACTATATTTGTATATACGTATAGCAAATTAGAATAATAATCGGTTTAGATGAAACAAATAGTTCGTCCTAGCACATATTATGTAAGAGGGAGCCGCCTTCAAATCGAACGCTGGGCGGAGGGTCCTGAAAATTTGAGGTTTGAGCAAACGTGGATAAAAATGGCACTTTGTTCGCAAGTTTGCAAAATTTAGGGTATTTCGGTAGATCAGGGAGAGATCCCCAAAATTTTGCTACGTGTATGATCCCCCCGTTATATATATATATATATATATATATATATATATATATATATATATATATATATATATATATATATATATATATATATATATATATATGTATATAACATGTATGATCCTAATGCAAAAGACTCTTGATCCCTGCACTTACTGCGCCCTCCTTGAGCACCTGTCTCCGTTTCTCGCTCAGCGCACTGTCACAGTTTTCCTTGCAGTCGGAGAGCTGAAATATGCAAATCATTGTCCACATCAGCACATCATATATATATATACATCACTTTTCCGGCCGTCTCTGCCACTTTTGTAAGCTTCGTAAAATTCGGGTGAAAATATTGGAAAAATAATTTGTAATTTTTTGCGCACTACTTCCTGAACTTTTGCTTTAGAACCACAAATTCATTTGCTAGACTAGCTGTCTAAGCATGGAATTTTGTTTAGCACACAAACGTTAGCAGTATAAAAGGCTACCATCCCCCGCAAATTCTAGATTCCGTGTTGTGACTAGGAGCTAACCATGGTGGGTGGAGAGCTGGTGCTGTTATCGGAGGGGGTAGGTCGTTTTCTGCGTTCGGATCCGGAGCCCCCCTTGTGGGAGGCAGTCAGCAGGGTCAACTGGCGGCACTTGGATGGCTTCGCGGAAGGAGGGGCCCTGGAACAAAATAACAAATCACAATTAGTCATGGTACAACTGCAGCATTCGTCCTTAAAACGCCTTCCTGGAAACTTTACAACTTTGTCCAAAAATTGTAAAAACTGTATAAAATTTATATAAAATTGTTCTAACATCTATATATATATATATATATGTTTTTATTTACAAATTAAATTTTATGTTTATTTGTTTGAAAATGAGTACGTGATTATTGTATGTGATTTATTACAAAAAATACATGAGCAAGACATATAGCGGAACTACATGTTAAGTGTATATACAAAATAGGGATGTCGCGGATATCCGCATCCGCATCCGCGGATGATCCGCAACTTTTTGACATCCGCATCCGCATCCGCAAAAATTTAATGCGGATGTGCGGATGTTGCAGATTCGGCAAAAATTACTAAAAATGTAGAAAATCAGACGGCAATTTTGATTTTTGTGCATGTATACACCGATATTTTTGCTCTTAAAACGGTGGATTGATACTTTATTCTAGACTTTTTCTCCTCATTGTTGGTTGCAAATCGCTCTTTTCTAAAGTAAGCTTCACAAATATTTGATATTGCGGGCATATTCTAACTGAGTTTTGCATGTTTGAGAGAGACTAGTGAAGTCTACAAACTTGTAAAGCAATAATTGTCAAAACAATATTATTGGTTTTTAACTTGCATGCTTTCGTAGATTAAAAAGAATAGACAGAGTACGTATAGTGATTATACACCAACCAAAACCAAAAGCATCAAGTAACCAGAGGGTTACGCCGATAGCCTTTTAGTTGGCATAAAGTTAACCAATAGCGTTTTAAAACAAACTGTTGATGGCGGCGCATAACTTAGAAGACATATATAATGAATGCACAACTTTGATACAAACTGTTTTATCTAAGCCTCATTCCTTAGTACTTTCATTCTTGCATTCATACTTGCTATTTTTAGTGTATTATGTATCTTTTGGTGAAAATTTTTTCAAAAATTTGGCTCATAACTTGTTTAGAACGTATTCTAAAAAGATCCGCATCGGCATCCGCGCGGATGTCAGAAGTCAGCATCCGCATCCGCGGATGTCAAAAAAGTGACATCCGCGACATCCCTAATACAAAATATGCAAAAGATAATTCAGTACGTAATTTCATTATACGAGTTTTATAAACTCAGAAATACAATATTATCAGGAGCGGTCCCGGGGGGGGGGGGGGGTGCGGCCGCCCCCCCCCCGAAATTTTTCAGGACTGAAATTTTACACAAGGGTCCCCCCTTTGGTTTTTATGGTCCGGCCGGAAAATTTTTCTGATGCGTTTCCAATTGACCAAATTTGGCCAAAAAATCAAAAATTTCCCCCAATTTTTTCCTGGGGGCTGCCGCCCCCACACCCCTGCAACTTTGTGGCTTACTATTCCTTGGTATTATCTTTCATCAAAGCCTATACATGTATACATGAGCAAGGGCGTACCCAGGGGGGGGGGGGAATTCCCCCCCCCCGAAATTTTTCCCCAGTGATTTTTTACACAAGGGTCCCCCCTTTGGTTTTTAAGGTCCGGCCGAAAAAATTTTCTGATACGTCTCCAATGGACTAAATTTGGCCTAAAAATCAAAAATTTTCCCAAATTTTTTCCTGGGGGCTGCCGCCCCCAGACCCCTGCGACTATGTGGCTTACAATTCCTCGTTATTGTCTTTCATCAAAGCCTATGCATGTATACACAACTACATTATGCTGCATGTGCATGTCTACACGAGTATATTATGCTACATTTACTTGTGGAATACACCGTCTGATATGACACTCCCATTTTTTGTTTTAAATTTTGTCGGAAAAATTTCTCTCCAGTCTCCAGTTGACCAAATTCGGTCTAAAAATTGGAAAAATCGCCAAATTTTTTCTGGGGGCTGCCGCCCCCAGACCCCTGCAACCTTGTGTCTTTGATTTTTATGGTCTGGCCGGAAAAAATACGCCTCCAATTGACAGAAATTGGCCAAGAAATCGAAAATTTTCCGATTTTTTTCTGGGTGCTGCCGCCCCCAGACCCCTGCAGTCTTGTGGCTTAGTAATCTTGCGATTGTAAAGCGTTTTACGAGTGTTAAAATTGCTAAAAAGTGCATTTTAACCCATTACAAAAAATCGAAAAGTCATTCCCCCCCCCGAAATTTTTTTCTGGGTACGCCACTGTACATGAGTACATAATGCTGCATTTACATGTCTACACGAGTATTGTGTAATCAACTGACTTCTGTCTGATGTGACGTTCCCATCATATATATAGTGATATATATATATATATATATATATATATATATCGATCACTATATATATATATAGTGATCGAACGGGATCCCGAATCCCGAATCCCGAGGGTAAAATCCCGATCCGGTCCCGATCCCGAAAGCAAATCCCGATACCGATCCCGATCCCGAACGCAAATCCCGATCCCGATCCCGATCCCGAACTCAAATCCCGAAATTTTCGGGATTTTGCAAAACTTTTTGTACGTCCCAAATGTTCAAATTTCGAGTAAATTTTCTAAAAATTTTCTCTGGGGGCTCCGCCCCCAGACCCCCGCTACTATATATATAACATGATAACTTTGTTACAATAACAGTTGTTGTTCATCACTCATCTTGTTTATTGTGTGTTCAAGTTCTCATGTGGCCCACACAGGGGTGGACGCGGATCAAAATTTTGGATCCGCGACCCAACCCGCGGCTAACCCGCAATCCAACCCGCACTGTAAAAGCCTACTCACTACCCTCTTTGCCCCACCATTCCATAAAATCTATATACCTGCTAATTATTTTTAGTGTGACATGTGTACATAGTGTACATCTGTACATTATTCACATTGCTATTTTAAACGAACTTTGCACTTGCACTATTATATACGCTTTACTCTAATTTCTCTAGAATTGGAGTCCGACATCGTTAGTTTGTCAGGTTTTGCGGGTCGGGAAAAATTTAGCGAACCGCGCAGGTTGAAGTGGGTACCCAAGGAGCGACCCACGGCTCAAATTTTCCGACCCAATTTCCGATATATACGTCTCCATTTGCCCAAATTCAGTCTAAAAATAAAAAATTTCCAAATTGGATTTTTAGGGAGGCTGCTGATCTCATGCTGATGCAAATTTGCGACTTAATGTCGCTTGCTCTCATACATGTAAGGGCAAGGGGGCCAAATTTTTTTGGGGGAGGGGGCCTTTCCGGCCAAACTTTGGAGACCCTCTCCCCTGATTGACCAAAAGTTCCCCAAATTCTTCAAAATTCCGTAAAATTTACACAAAAATGCCATTTTTACTAAATTTAGCCCAAATTTTCGGGACCCACCCCCCTACCCCTCGATTTTCGGGGGTCCCCTTCATCCCCTTCTTATACATGCATGCAGGGGCAAAGCCAGGCGTGGAATCACCGCGATCCCTTCCTTTTGGTAGAACCTGGAGAAATTATCAACAAAGGTCCTCCCTTTGGTTTTCACGCCCGGCCGAAAAAATGTCTGATACGTCTCGAATTGACCAAATTTGGCCAACAAATCAAAATATTCTAGTAACTTTTTCCTGGGGGCTGCCGCCCCCAGACCCATGCACCTCTGTGGCTTACTATTCCTTGTTATTATCTTTCTTCAAAGCCTATGAATGACTACAAGAGTACGTATGCTGCATTTACTTCTGTAATACAGTGTCTGATGTGACTCTCCCATCTTTTGATTTATTTTTGCTGTCAAAAAAATTCTGATATATACGTCTCCAGCTGACCAAATTCGGCCTAAAAACTGAAAATTTCTGTGTTTTACTGAGAACTGCCGCCCCCAGACCCCCGCAACACTGAGTTTATTTAATTTAAATGACCAACACTGATTTTGTAATGCAAAAAAATGAATTCTGGCGGCTGACACCCCTAAGACCCCGGAATAGTGAGTGTAAAAAAGTGAGCAATAAGTAGATAGGTACAACCCCCCTTCTCAAAATCCTGGCTACGCATCTGCATGCATGCTTGCTTTTATCTTTCGTAAAAGTGTAACGCAGCACTTGCAATTATTGCAGCAAATACAGCATTTTTTGTAAATTTCTGGTTCGTAATCTACACTTTTCTTCGGCCGAGACTGAAGAAAGAGATGACTGACTTGGCCGAAAATCCAATTACTAAATACCTGTCTTCTGGGGGCTGCCGCCCTTAAACTCTAGCAATGCTTACAAATCAATATTTCACCTTGTCTCGGACATTTCACGTTATTCGTCGATACTACCTTACCATATTCAGTAGTCTGGTGTGAGGGTATCTGTTTTCAATATTTGTGTCCTTCTCCTAC
>JASANF010019062.1:0-58853 GCA_030248245.1 Trissonchulus sp. WLG1_4 | reverse complement strand
TTGGAGCCAAGTCTTTTTTTCTGGTATAGCTTTTACTAGGTTCTCTCTTTTTTGGATGATCCATCAGCTTTCTTTCCTTATTCCTGGTGCCGTCTTTAAAACTTCTACACGCTTGAATCTTTGTTCTCATTTTATCATACGATTCCCACCCTGAATCTAGTTAGTTCATTAAAGATTTCATGTTGGCTGCCCGACTGGCCAGTTTAACTAGCACCGATCTCATTCAAACGGTGGTGGCTAATGGCTATAGCTATAGGTATGCTCCCACGGTCGTTAGTTGAACGTAGTAAAATACCCAAGCAGAATTTATGTAAAGCTCTATGGTTGCGGTCATGTGTTTCACCGCTCTTGCGCACTGCAAGCACTACAGAATACGGTAGCTACCTGCCCTTCCCCAGTGTTAATTTACACTGGAAATTCGATCTATCCAAAAATACATGATTCAGAAATTCTGAATACAGTATCTACGCGGCACCTAAGGGGGACGCGGGGTGCCGGAAAAAAGTAGAGTACTTGCTTCACCTGACATACCTACTAATTTTATAATTTTGAAACTTTAAAACTTTAGGGGTCAAATACTCGTAAATTCGTTTCCAGACTGATCTCCACCTGAATCGATCTCATCTTTAGCTATAGGTAGCAAAAATTTCGCATACAGCGGCATACTTCGGCAGCGTTTCTAGCGCAAATAACGGTAATAGCACTGGGGGGCCGCTTGGTCGGGTCCATAAATTCGTGCAACACTCTTGTCCAACTACAACATACCTCGTAACGGGTATCAGACCTAGCGTTCTCAGATGGCTCCTCATGTTTTCAGTACGCTGCCTGACACTTGACTTGTATTCTGCAAACCTCCAAACAAGCGGATGAAAATAGGCGCGCGAGCGAAATCCTTCGAAGAGGACAAAGCAGCTGCAGTAACTTACTGACATCCTGATCCTACAACCCTAACTCAAAATCGCAGTACCTCTGCCGCTAGCTTCAGAAGTCGCTTATGGTTGCTTCTCGACATAAACGTAACGAATACAGTAACCACTATATGAAAACACGAGCAACACTGCTTAGTCTTTATTCTTGCAAATTTCAACTAAAAACCTAACCTACACTTTCGCTTTAATAAGCCTGGGTTAACTAATTTCATGTGTATTCTGCTGCCGCTTCAACTAATTTTTGTACTCAGGCACAAAACGCAACAACTTTTAAAAACCGTAGCCAAATATTTATTCAGTGATTTACCTGTATGCAAAAAATATACTATAAATAAATAGACAGTCTGCTAGTAGTCCAGATGAAAAGAACAATATTAAAATGTTTTTTGGTTCCATCAGTAGCCGTTCATCTGATGACATTCGGAGGTCTCTGGTCTGCGTTCTCGATTTCGACGACAACAGTGCCCGAGGCTACGTCGTACATTGATCGGTTATTACGTCCAATATACATTGTCAGACACACGGGGAATACAAAGCCAAGGGCAAAGTTTTTCAAAAATGAGCGTATTAGTGATCTAAAAACAAAAAAAACAATGGTTTAAGTTCAAACAGTCGTAACAGTCCTAGTCATAAACATTAATAAAGAAGTTACTCGTTACTCTAAATTTTCTATTTTCCCCTTACCATAGCACGAAGTCCCAATATACCATAGAACCAAGCTTTCAACTTTTCGCACCAAAGACAAAGGGTGCTACCAGCCAGTGAATGAAAACTAGTAAACCAGTTCCACGACTACACAGCGATGAGCAGTAATTTGGAATACTCAAAAACGAGGTCCTAGTCAAAGACGCGATCATTCTAAATACAATGTGAAAACATTTTCATGGTATAATTAATAACATCAAGAGTACATAATAGGAAGAGTATGACACTCTTTCTATTATGCCTTCGGGTGTGCGTCCAATGCGGAGCGCGAAATAGCCCGTTTATATACGGTTTTGAGGGGGGAGTACCCGCCCCCCTCAACTGAAGACCCCGTACTCAACTGAGGGGGGGGGGTAACCCCCCTCAGTTCAGTACCCCGTCTTCAGTTTTGGGGGGGTAACTCCGCCTAATTTGAAGACAATAACAAGGACTTTCGTTGATTAGCTGAAATGAGGGGGGGTACCTCCCCTCAACTGAACACGGGGTATTGAACTGAGGGGGGGGGGGTACCCCCCTCAGTTGAGTACGGGGTATCGTTTTGAGGGGGGGGGTACCCCCCTCAGTTGAGTACGGGGTATCGTTTTGAGGGGGGGTACCCCCCTCAGTTGAGTACGGGGTCTTCAGTTGTGGGGGGGGGGCTACCCCCCCCCCCTCAAAACCGTACATAAACTGGCTATTTCGCGCTCCGCATTGGACGCGCGCGGCCAGGCATAATAGGGAGAGTGCCTTACTCTTCCTATTATGTTGCTTATGTCGATCTCAAAAAGGCATTCAATTCTGTTAGCCATAAAAAACTTCGGATGAAATTGCGGCAAATTGGGTTTGGAGGAAAATTCTTGAATGTATTACTTGCCTTTATTACTGAGCGTTTTCAACGTGTCAAGTTAGGGAACTGTTTTTCGAACTGGACTCAAGTTTCTAGTGGTGTCCCTCAAGGATCCGTATGTGGTCCAACATTGTTTTTGATATACATAAATGATTTCCAAAGTACTCTTGCTGATGATTGCTCTGTCTGGTATGCTGATGATTCAAAATTCTTTTTTTGTGGCGACAATCGTCAAGCAGCCTTACAAAACACTCTTGACAATCTTTATTTTTGGTCAAACCAGTGGCAATGGCAGGTTTCGCCCCAGAAGTCTTGGATTTTACAGGTGGGGCGTAGTAATTGCAACTCAGTTTATATGCTAGGAGGGCAAATTCTGGAAAACATGGAGGGTTGTGCTGACCTTGGTGTATTTGTCTCAAAATCGCTCAAGTTTTCTGAGCACATTACTAGAATTGTTAAAAAAGCTAATAGTGCTATGTTTCTTATTGAGAGAAACTTTGTATGTAAGGAACGTACTGTTTTGTTGCAGCTATACCAATCTTATGTTCGCCCTGTTTTGGAATATGCTTCTGAAATTTGGAATCCGCACTTAGTCAAAGATATTGAGCTTTTAGAAAAGGTGCAAAAAAGATTTACTTATTGGTTTCCTGATTTGAGAAATTTTACTTACGAAGATAGGTGTGAATTACTAGATTTAGAGTCACTTGAAATGCGTCGTTTAATGAAAGATCTTGTTTTCGTATACAAAATTATTCATGGTCTAATTTGTATTGATCCCAATCAGGTTTTTGTCTTTAGCAGAGACGGTAGGACTCGCGGTAATAGTTTCAAACTAGCTATTCCGCATTACAGACTTAATATCAAAAAGTTTTCTTTTTTTGCTCGAGTTGTACTACCATGGAATTCTCTTTGCGATTATTTAGTTTGTGCTGTGCTCCTTCTGTTAAGATATTTAAAACGCGGCTTTTGGAGAACAGACATTGTTTGTGCAAATTTTTAAAAGTTCTTAAATGCAGCTGTTTAACTACTAATTGAAAATAATGTGATACCTGTTTTTTTTGTTTTTTTTTAGTATTTTGCTTTGTGCTTACTTGCTCGTTTATTTCCTTTTCTTTTTGGTTGCTCCTGTTTGGTTATTCTGTTTTTTTCTGCCTATCGCATGATTCCATGCTTTCTGAAGTAAATTTTCTTTCTTTCTTTCTTTACTCTTGATAACATTTAGACATCACATAAGCCCGTTTCAAGCTTGGGTCGAGTGGTAAGTAGTGAGAACGCAAAAAATATCCAAACCAGAAACGCCACAGTCACTGAGTATGGGAGGTACGGCAAATGATTGTGTTCGGACTTAATAAAGCGTCTTCTTCTATCGCAACCTACCGCTGCAAGTCAACAGAATGGGCTGCTTCTGAAATCAGCACACGACCGTCGTTAGTGCCAAGACTGTGCACTGCCTGACAGCCGATCACTTCGATACCCATCAGATACTTGCCAGGGGTGCAGCCAGGCACGACCATGCCAATGCCGTAAGAAATATAATAGGCCTGAACAAAGATACAATTGGTACAGCATATTGAACAACAGTGAACAAAACGCCCTGCAAAATATTTGCCATAGTAATAAGCGTAAAAATATTATTTCAAAAGGCTTTTTTAACAGATTTAACACTGCCATTGACACTGAAGCTAGGGGCGTAGCCGACATTCTAATAAGGGAGGAGAAATTAGCATTTGTTGACTTTTTGATAATAAGTGCTGGGGTTCCGGAATTTGGGCACGGTTGCCCCCAGAAAACCACACTGACCATTTCCGACGAAGACCTTTAAAGTTCAAAATTCAATTTCGTTATTTTTGGCAGAATCAATTCAAGCGGCGGTCAAGCCAGATATATATCATTCTATGGTATGCCAAACGGTTAAGCATACAATTTCGACATTTCTAGACATTAGTAGTCACTATATTATAGTACTTATTATAGTACTTATTGTTATTTATAGTAATTGTCGTTATAACACTGTATAATTCTAAAAATTCCGTTCCCTCTAGCACTTTTTAACACAATATACACATCAGCAAAAACAGACTTCTTACATAATACAGAAATGGCAGTTAGTCGTATATAGAGTGTGAACAGTGACTTAGACATCTGACTCACTCACTACGCATTTATAGGCACTATATTATACATACTGCAACAAACAGAAATTTTGAAACTCAATACCTTATCAATTGGATTAACACAGACTTTGATAACAATATATCATAATCAGGGATCGACCGGAACCCTAAAACTACCGGAACCGGAACCGGAACCGGAACCACCTAAAAATACCGGAACCGGAACCGGAACCCCCTTCAAAAAGACCCTATATTTTGCAATATTTTCAAAAAATTTTTTGTTTACTTTTACTCACATTTTTTATATGCAACCCTTCTATACACTTTTGACTTTCTATACACTTAAATACACTTTTGACATTTATTTTAGTATTTACAGTAATTTAGCACTTTAATTCACAGTGCAAACGCAAGATCAGTGAGCCACAGGTTGCAGGGGTCTGGGGGCGGCAGCCCCCAGAAAAAAATGGAGATTTTTTAACTGTTTACGCCGAATTTGGATAACTAAAGTCGTATCAGAAATTTTTTCCGACAGGTACAGTGTATTATACAAGTACATTCAGCATAATGTACTTTTGTAGACATGCATAGGCTTCGATGAAAGATAATAACAAGGAGTAGTCAGCCATAGAGATGCAGGGGTATGGATAGAGTCGCCCTCAGAAAAAAACTCAAAAATTTTTGGATTTGTAGGCAAAATTTGGTCAATTGGAGACGTATCAAGAAATTTTTTCGGCGGGGCGATAAAAACCAAAGGGGGGACCCTTGTTGACAATTTCTTAAGGTAGACCTTAAGGTTAACTTCTTAAGGGGACCAAAAGGGGGGGGGGGCGCGGCCCCCGCGACCCCCTCCCTATCTACGCCCTCTCGTGGACCCAAAAAAACCCTGACTTGGAGAAAATTGGGGGGCGGGGGGCGGCTGTACCGTCGCCCCCTCTCCTAGATGTTAGATAGTAAAGCCTGTTTCACACGAGGGGGATTATCAAGGGAATCTTCCTCAGGGGGATCCCCATGGGGATTCCCGTGGAAGTCCCCACGCGTCCCCAAGGGGATCCCCTTGCGTCCCCATGCGTTCCCAAGGGGATCGCCTCGGGGACGCATGGGGACGCAAGGGGATCCCCTTGAAAATCCACCTCGTGTGAATCAGGCTTAAGGTTTACACAGATTACATAATTTTTCGGTGTAGCGTGAAAAACCGAGGACCTTCGACCTTTGGTTTTCATTGAGCTAGCTGAAGTAATGCAAGAAGTTGGACACAAAAAGCACAGCACTGTTGATAAAGAATAAGCACTGCAACATAAGAATGCTAGAATAAAAAATCAAAAGCTATTTGTATGTAGTCCTAGTACTAGTACTATGATTACAATATCCGTTTTAAGACAATAAAGCACAAACGATAACAATGTATTAAGCTAGTGTATATTTAAATTTGTATTATATTTTGTATTTGTATTTAAAGTATATGTACATACATGTATAAAGTATGCAAGATTTATATATACGCGGACAGCACACAATATGTTGCACGCATGAGCTTTGATGAAAGAGAATAATAAACAAGACGAAGACTAAACTAGCTACAGAGTCGCAGAGGCTCGCTAGAACAAAATCTGAAGAAAATTTTGATTAGGCCAATTGTGGTCAGTTGGAGGCCTATCGGAAAATTTTCATGGACGAACAACACTAAATTAAAAGCGAAATCCTTAGTCAGAGAAATAGTGGTTCCGGTTCCGGTTCCGGTACTTTTAAAATACCGGAACCGGAACCGGAACCGGAACCAAAAAGTACCGGAACCGGAACCGGAACCGGAACTCCGGTCGATCCCTGATCATAATATACTATAAATTTTATAAATGACAAATATATATACCTCAATTACACTAATAACAGCCTTTCCCACAAATTCGTATGGCAATAATTCATGCATCACATCGATGAATGTTCGTAAATCGCTGAATTCGCCCAGCAAGCGCTCGTAGCGATCCAGCTGACTGAAAAAGTAAAACAGGCACTCACTTTCACATTGGCACCCGGCAGCAATTGAAATTGTCATTAGCCGCACTGATTTAAGCTAATATATATTTGCACGCACACACACACACACATACATACGATTCTTCACGCCCGCCCCACAACTAACATGTCAAATGAAGTGACCCACAGGCCACAACGAAGGGTATATTATTATTAACCCATAAAGTTCCCACAGTGAAGAATTTGAATATTAGTACGAATGAAAAATATTTATACATTCTGTTTTTACCTTGGACCACTTTTGCTCACTAAGGTTTTAAGATTAAGTGTCAATCATTTTTTGCACGTCTAGAATAGTGTTGGGATTTTTTTCGAATCGTACCCGAACCCGAGCCATTCGTACCCGAACCACCCGAACCCGAAGCCGAACTTAGGCCAAATGATATGCTTGACATTACACACTTACTATATTTGAATACAGAATGTCAAAAAAGTGTGGAACAATTGAGTCAACAACGGTTAGTAGACTTTTAATATTTAACGTTGAACAATGTGATTAGTCAGCGAGAAACCGACTAAGTTACAAGATATGTCAATTCCTATTTAGCTTTACCGCTTTGTTTCGATGTTTTTCGAGAAAAAGCAGGTGTAAGTGCATGGCATAATACGGTTTAAAAAGCCGAATTTGCGCGAAAGTTTTTCCGTCAATAGCTTCAATCGGTTAGCTTCATGAAACTTAATAAATATTGCTTCATGTTACGTTTGATGTTGTAGTTATGCTGTTGCAAGTAACCACATTCAAATTAATCTCGCCATTGGTTCGCGTTGTGCTCACTTACTTTTCGATCCTATATATAACTAAGGTAAGTTTAGCGGAAGCACTCCGAAGGATCACAAAAGATAAACACTTATCTAGTTGCTCAGTGGGCTTATTATTGCGCTCAAAGCATTGTGAGTAGAGGCAGGTAAATAAACCCTGGACTTGAAGTCCGGCTGTTCCAGCCCTGTGGTTTATTACTCACCATTGTTCCAGTAGCCCTGGAGCATCAGGGGTGTCATCTCACACGCGACTACATCATGGTGGGGGGGGAGTAGGCTTTCAAGTAACGCCTTCACGGACCCCTTCCCACACACATGTGGAACCCACTTACCGACCCAGTGTGTGAGGATAGACTGCTAAGTTGACAGTAGCACATGTGACCTTAGTCTCCTACTGAAGGGAATTTCGTTAATCTTGACCTTGTGGGTGGGATTCAAACTGCCAACATTCGAATTAACAGTCCAACGACCTAACAGTCTACGGGGCACCGTAGATGAGTTATGAGTTTGTCAGAATTTCACTTGCGGAGCAGACAACTATGCTTATGCTGACAGATATATAGCGTCGGCCGTCGACCTAGCGCAGATTGAGGTTCAGGCTTACGAGCTCGTATTTTACGATACTCATTACTTACTTTTGACCAATAACACAAATCATACGTCTACTTGAGTGGGAGATGGGGGGAAGACCTCCCAAATTCGCTCTCAAGTGAGGGAGGGAGGGGTGCCGCCAGGAGTAGAAGAATGGAAAAGGTCCCTGTGTCTGCAAAATCAGATTTTCAGCTAAAATCTCTGTGATGAGTGTGTTTCAACTTCTAAAAAAGTTATTTTTGAACGGAGAACTTAAACTGGCTTTTTTGATGACATTTCCTTATTTTTACCCAAATTTAGCCCAAAAATTGTCAAAATCGCTACTTTTTAGGTATATCCTAAATGTAAAAATTACGTTAGTTTTGAGGGCCGGGGGTCGGCTAATTCATATAGTCGGCTAAGAGGAGGAGACGTCACAGTCAGAGGGGGGAAGGGTACCCAATATTTTTTGAGCATTACATACATGTATATATGACACGAAATTGACCAAAAAGGCTAAGTTTCAGCCTGTGCTAGGTATATACCGTGCAGAAATTACAGTTTTGCGTTGGAATAATATGACCAATGAATAAATGGTTTATGCGACCCAGCTATCAGCTATGGTTAATTTGGTCAACTACACGTGATTGATACTCGCTGTCACGACACGCGCTAGAGACGAAATACTAAAAAGTTTCGCTGCAGTCTAATAACAAATTATTATTTTATGTAATATTGGAGGTTTCGAAAGCTGGCGCTCTCGAATTATTCGTGCGAAAATAATTGAATACAGTTCAGGCCTAGCCTAGGGCTGACTTGGATTCAAACCACAGCTCGACAATTAGAGGACACGACACTAACACGTGTGCAGCCTTGCTGTGAGGAAAGCAGCACCAATTAAAGAATTGGGACTATTTAAAAATATGAAGTTTGTTCAGTATATATTTATCATATATATAATATCATATTTATCATATATACTGAAAACGCTTTCACTTTTTAGAAATTTGAAAAAATGTGTATGAAAATTTAGTAAGTTGGTCCAAAAATTTAGGTACCCGAACCACTTTTTGCGTCCACGAACCTGAACCGAAAAAACAACCGGACAGAACCGTACCCGAACCCGAACTTTCGTCCCAACACTAGTCTAGAAGCATTTTACATTATATTTGTACGTCATTGTGTACATATACTATGTAGCAATCGACAACATGTTTTAAGTATATAGCGTCCAAACAATGAGCATACAAAAACTGGGTCAACGTACATAATTTCGAATTCCACAAGCAAATAGGTGAACATTAACTTCAAAGCGAAACAGAAAACAGCATCAATGGATTCGGCACACAAACGTCGCGCATACGTGGCCACATGGCGCACTACTCCTGGAAAATATCATTGCAGATACAGTCAAAAATGGAAATCGTTTGCATCGGCAATTGAAATTGCCTGCAGTGGGTGGCACATATTTGAAGCTGAGGAAAGGTTCAGGCACCCCCTTCGTGGTTTGCTTACATCTGACACAATCTGGCATATTTTTAGTGGGGGGGGGCGGGGGGGGGCGCGCCCCCCCCCCCCATTTGGTCCGGCGCCCCCCCCCCATTTTCGTCGCGCCCCCCCCATTTTGAGCCCCCCCCCCATTTCAGATGGGGTGCCCCCCCCATAGCCCAAAATTTTTTCCGAAAGGACGTTTTAGCGAATTTTTAGCTGTAGCAATGTCGTGTTCGTCGGGTTTTTGAGTCCTTTTTGGCTAAATTTAGTATTAGCGTAGCTATAATAACCTATGAAAACGTAACATTTAGCGTATAATAACCATTTTTTCTTATAAAAATAGTGTTTTATCGTGAAATTGGTGCGCCCCCCCCATTTTCGTCGACGCCCCCCCACCCATGGGGGGGGGGCTGCCCCCCCCCCATCGCGCCCCCCCCCCCCCCCCCCATAAAATTTTGCCTAAAAATATGCCAGACAATGTAACAATATGGTGGCATTGCAACCGAAATATATAAAACTGTACAAAGTATATATATATATTAAAAAAAAAATATATATATATATATATATATATATATATATATATATATATATATATATATATATATACAATAATTAACTGTAGGACTGGTAAAGCTACACAAAACGGCCCCAGCTGGACTACCGTTCACTAACTGTTGCTATCCGTTGAACCTTGAGCAGCTGCAGGTTGTGTACTGACGGCCGAGGTTGAAGCGGACTGGGTTGAGGCCGCGGATGTTGACGTTTGCAGTGCAATGCTGTAGGCATTCCAACTGGCCTGGGACTGAGCTGCCAAAGTAATTTGTTGTTGCAGATAGATGGGTGTGAGATACTGAGCCAATGACCACGTGTGATAGCACCAAAGCCAGGTACGGACAGCGTTTCCGTACTGAGTGGCTGATTCATAACTGCCTTGCTAAAATTATCAACATACAATATTATTTTGCTTATGGCCATGGGTAAAAAAAATTATATAGATAAATGTTAACTTTAGAATACTTGGAATGTACAAGAATTGTTTCAAACAATTAACTTAAAAAATTGAAATTTTCCCAGACCAAAGCTCTGAGAATTATACAGTGGCGTGTCCACGGGTGGCAAAGAGGGCCTAATGAACCCATAACGGCATTTTTTCGCCCAATGATCCGGAGTCTCCCATATCCCCCAAACGGAAAAAATGGGGGTCAACCGGTCCAAATTGAATCCCTTTCGAACAGGTTAGGTTAGAAGCTTGTAGCATGCAAGCTTTAGCTGGAAAATAAACTTGAAATTGAAGTACATGAAACTCTTCGCGCAAAATTGGATTTAGGCAAAAGTATATAAACAAAAAAATACAAATTTATAAATTTTATTTTCATTTTAAGGAAGTTTATTTCATCTACTGTACAGATTTTGGTTCACTAAGTGAAAATATAGGATGGATATTTCCCGGCCCATTTTGTACTGGTGCTTATTTCTCCCAAAATGAAAGTGAAAAATTCGTTTATTTTTCAAAATTCAAATTATATTAAATTGGCAATGCAAAGCAAAGTTTAAAACGTGGTTTTGTAGAGCAACTCCGCGAGGTATTGTTGGAAAAAAGTTTGCCCGAGAAACTTAATCCAACTAAGCAAAAAACCTTGTACTCATATATCTATATTTTGTATTTTTTACCCAATCTGACTATATATACTGGGAAACATTTGGTTCACTGGTTCATTTGGTTGGCCAGTGTATGTATATAACATGAAGCCACGGGGCGTTTAGTGCTAAAAATTTGTGTCGCGCAATAATCCCCCGCTCGACCCCAGTAGACAAAATCTTTGGGCAAACAGGTTGGTCGTTAGCTCCTGCCTCAAATGGACACTAAATTGTTGAAAAGTTTAATAAAAGGTTAAATTAATTATAAAAATTAGTACTGTACATAATTCTTTTGAAAAATGGTATATAACGGTATATACTTCGCTAATTTTATAGGGTAGGGCCAGGCCGCTATCGCGGCTACCCTGCTGAGTAAATAAATAGAAGAAACGTACGCTATGCTGGCGTTGTCTCAACTTCGTCTCTTCCTCGTTGTCGCCCATTTCACCGCCTAGAATATATGTATGTATATTTTTTTAAATAATCTTCAGAGGAATTCAGGGAAATTTCAGATAATTTCACCCAGAATTTAGAGACTCAGAATAAAATTTATATACCTACCATTTACAGATGTGAAAAACATGTAAATTTTTTCTGAAACTCGTGTAAAAAAGTATCTTAAATGCATCTGAAAAGCCAGATACATTTTTTCAGATAAAATTCAGAGTTTAAATTCTAGGTGAAGTATCTGTTTCCCTGAATTTCTCTGAATATCATCTGAGTCTGTAAAAATGTCTCTGAATAAAATGGTAAAAAACATCAGAAAAATTTTTAACAAATAAAGTTGTATGGAAAATCAGTTTTCTGTTCATGTTCAACGAATTAGAATCTCCCCACCCCGTTAATCCCCCCCCCACCCAGTGGCAGATCCAGGGGGGGCCCACAGCCCCCCCTCCCCCCCCCCTTTGGCTCTGCCCCCCCCCCTTTGTCAAAGAGGGACCATAGAAAAAAATTTCCGATACGTCTCCAATTGACCAAATTTGGCCTAAAAATAAAAAATTTCCCCAATTTTTTCTGGGGGCTGCCGCCCCCAGACCCCTGCAACATTGTGGCTCAATATTTCTTGCTTTTGTAATACATTAAAGCGTGTTTATTTGTATATGGGTGCATTGTACGCTATGTATTTATTTGCTTAATACACAGTTTATCCTTTTATCCTTGTTTTATGTATCCTTTTAGATGTTTTATCGTAGCAAAAATGACATTTTTAACGATTTTGCAAAAATGATTTTACAACAAGTCTTGCTCAATGCTCAGAAATGCTTTTTCAATGGAAAGTTTATTTCAAAATTCCAAAAAAGCTTCAGCTTCTGGGGCTTGCCGCCCCCAGACCCCTGCAACCACTCTGATTTTTTCAATAAGTGTTGCTTAGAATTGCTTTTTCAATGAAAATTTTATTTTAAATTCCAAAAAAGCTCCAGCTTCTAGAAACATGTTAAAAACATTCAAACACTTTCTTCCTGTGTTCTGGGGGCTACCGCCCCCAGACCCCTGGGGCCCGTTGCACAAAACATTATTTTATCAGTGCGGGTGTTGCACAAAACACTGATAATTTATCAGTTATCAGTGAATTATCAGTAAACGGCGTTGCACAAAATTTCAGTTATCAGTCTTATATGAAATGCGTTAGAATTTATCAGTAAATTACTGATAAATTTCGTGCAACGCTACACTGATAACTGATAAAAAATTACTGATAACTGATAATTGATAACTGATAAACTTTTGTGCAACGGGGCCCTGTATATAATCGCTATGATTTTAGGACGTATTGCTGACAACTTTTTCAATGCAAATTCACCGTCAAAATTCTAAAAAGCTAAAACCTCTGCAGACTGTCGCGCCTGTTAGTCTGCTAGATTGCGTGCGCGTTCACCCCCCTTCCCCCGGTCGTCGACCATCAGTTCGGCCACCCCCCCTTCGCGCAATCCTGGGTACGCTACTGCTATGAATATGCATAAATCCACATCCACAAATTTGGATTTTCTAAGCTATGACTCCTTGAAAATTGCATTTTCAGTGTTTTTGGAAGTGAACGTAGGCCAAAGTTCGAAGCCAAAAATGGCTTATAATCTTTGTTTTTGGATAGTTTTAAGTCCGTTATGATGTTTTAAGGCACCGTCTAGGCTTAGTTGGCAGGATTCTCTAGGCTAAGCTGGCAGGATTTTTTTGAAAATTTCAATTTTTTATTGCCTAAGCCTGAGCCTAAGCCTAAGCCTGAACCTAAAGGAAGATTCACACGCTGCGATTTTGCCGCTGCGACTTTGACGCGAAACGCAAGACGCAGGGTGTCGCACACAAAACGCAGCGTCTGAACAAACGTTGCGTCTCGCAAACTGTTTTGCTGCGTCTTTTACTGTTTTAAAAATATGACAAATAGCTTTGCTAATATTGTTGAAACCAACACGTCCGCAGCATCAAAACGCACTGAAATCGCAAACCGAATTGCAGTCTGGCGTTTAAAACGCTGCGAAAAAATCAAGACGCATGCATTCCGCATTGAAATCGCTGCGTCTGTTCAGACAGTGCGTTTTACCACAGCGGCAAAAACGCTGCGGCAAAATCACAGTAAAATCGCAGCGTGTGAATCGGCCTTGATACTAAGCCTAAGCCCAATACTAAGCCTAAGCCCTAAGCCTAAGCCCAAGCCTAAATTAAGGCCAAGTTTGAATTCAGTCAAAAATTGAACGTTTCTGGTAAATTTGGTCATTTTTTCGGGAGGAACCCGGTCATAGAGCCTTTGTTTTTATTCAAAAAATTGTACACAATATTCTGACATCATTAAGACACGATTAGAACCGAAAAAACAAAGGCTTCGGAAAAAAATTGCAAAAACGTCCCTCACCGAGGGTTCAGATTCACAGGAAGAAAGTGTTTGAATGTTTTTAACATGTTTTTTGCACTTTCGATTGGCGCAGATTCGGTTGGGGGGGAAAATCAAACTAACATTTTTTCAACGTAAAAACATGTTTTTATAGGTTTTCCCATGCGCTGAGTTCATTTTTGGCAGTTTGCAAGCGAAAAAACGTTAATTTTCAGCTTTTTCGAAAAATTCAAATTTTAAGAAAATTTTAATTTTTCGTCATATTCGGGCTAACTCTCGGCTACCTCTCGGAAAATAAGACCTGCTCAGTGGCGTAGCCAGGGGGGGGGCCCGGGGGGCCAAAGCCCCCCCCCCTCAGCGGTTTTGGCCCCCCCTCAGGGTTTTGGGCCCCCCCCCCTTGTATAAAAAATTTGGGGCGGGTTGCACCCCCCCCCCCCCCCCCCCCCCCCCCGGTAGACAAACTTCGAAAAATTTTCGGACAAAAAGGCACTTTGGCCCCTCCCTCAACTTGATCCTGGCTACGCTACTGGACCTGCTCGTTCATTATATCAGTCTGAAATTTTATGAGCAAATATTAAGGGGGTAGTGTCGCGAAAGCAGTTTTGCTCATAGGCTGTGAAAATAGAACTTTTTGTTTTGAAGTAGTACATGCAATGAGAAGCTACTCCAACGCTGTATGGTATCAAATAATTACTGCCAGACATCACACTATCAATATTGGCCCGTATTCACATACTAACACTAACACTTAAAGTTAGTGTAAACACTAACTTTAAGTGCTTCGTAACACTAAATTTAGTGCTACGAAGCACTTAAAGTTAGTGTTTACACTAACTTTAAGTGTTAGTGTTAGTATGTGAATACGGGCCATTGACAAATGTCTTGGACCAATCGTCATTAGTAAGCCAGACATCACACAATAGGGACATAAAAGTTCGAAAAATCAAGCCAGATATCAGATTGGCCAGCTTGTGAAGTACACATCATGTGTGGACGCACAATTTTTTGCGACGAATAAGAAAAAAGAAAATTGAAGGTTCGGTTTTCTTCTGATTTGAAAATAAGGGTCTAGATTTTCCACAATTTATCATTATTGCTGTTACTATTTTACAGTTTAAGTACACCTTCACAGTTCAAACTAGTATTACTCCACAGCCGCTACTGTAATCTGCACTAAAATTTGTGTGCATAAACTACAACATATGTGCTATTAGTTTGTGTAAAAAAACTAAACAGAAAAATGATAAATTGTGATTAAAAAACGGAATGTGAATAGGTTTTTTTTTCGTCATTTTTCCGACTTTGAGACATTATTGCAGACTATATGCTGCACCAATTTTGCTGAAGCTTGGCAAAATAACTTGCCTTTTGGTAGATTTTTAAAATATAGAAAGAACAATTTCTAACATTTTACTGAACAACTTTTACAGTGGCGCAAAATCGACTGCTTTCGCGACACTACCCCCTTAACACATAATAATATATTTTATTCAGCTTTATTTGCTACATATCTTGCTCTTGGGACAAAAAATGTTGATTTTTAATTATAAAATTGGCGAAATGAACTTACTTTAAGGGGGTAGTGTCGCGAAAGCAGTTTTGCTCATAGGTTGCAAAAAGAGATCTTTTTGCTTTGAACTTGTACGTTCACTGAGAAACTAGTCCAATGCTATTCTGTGTTAAATAAGCACTGCCAGACAGTAGACTACCAATATTTACCAATATCTTGAACCAATCACCGATTGTAAGCCAGACATTACACAATAAGGACATGAGAATTCAACTAATTCAGCCAGATATCAGATTGGCCAGCTTGTGAAGCACACATAACGTGTCGAGGCACAGTTTTTTGCCACAAATAAGAAAAAAGAAAAATAAAGGTTCGTTTTTCTTTTGATTTTAAAATAAGCGTCTAAATTTTTCACAATTTATCATTATTGCTGTGAGTACTTCACTGTTTACGCACAGTTTCACAGTTCAAACAGGTATTACTCCACAACCACTCAAGCAATTTGCACTAAATTTTGTGTGCATAAACTACAACATATGTCCTTTTAGTCTATGTAAACAAAAAAAACAAATAAGTTGATAATTGTGACGAAAAACTCGAATGTGAATAGGTTTTTAAAACGTCATTTTTCCGACTTTGCGACCTCACTGCAAACAGTATACTGCATCAATTTTGATGAAACTTGGCGAAAATACTTGCCTCAACATATATCTTCAAAATATATAAAGAACGATGTTTTACCTTTTTCTAAAAATGTTTTACAGTTACGCAAAATCGACTGCTTTCGCGACACTACCCCCTTAAACGAACTTAAAATTCAAAATTTTATAATTTTTTTGCCCAGCAGATGGCTATCAAACATTTTTCCCCACAAAAAATATCACATTTAAGGCACAAATACGTCGTTACTTACAATAAATTCTAATGCTTTAAATCCGCGTTCAAAACTTCTCTAATGCTCAGAGGCAAGCTCACGCCGATGGGCAACTTCGGTTATAAAGTTCAGCTTTACTCATTATTCCACAGTAGCAAATGTCCTTTTATTTGATGCAGGAAACTAAGGCCCGTATTCACATACTAACACTAACACTTAAAGTTAGTGTAAACACTAACTTTAAGTGCTTCGTAACACTAAATTTAGTGCTACGAAGCACTTAAAGTCAGGGTTTACACTAACTTTAAGGGGGTAGTGTCGCGAAAGCAGTCGATTTTGCGCGACTGTAAAACTTGTTCAGTAAAATGTCAGAAATTGTTCTTTCTATATTTTAAAAATCTACCTAAATGCAAATTATTTTGCCAAGTTTCAGCAAAATTGGTGCAGCATATAGTTTGCAATAATGTCTCAAAGTCGGAAAAATGACGAAAAAAAAACCTATTCACATTCCATTTTTCAGTCACATTTATCAATTTTTCTGTCTAGTTTTTTTACACAGACTAATAGCACATATGTTGTAGTTTATGCACACAAAATATAGTGCAGATTACTGTAGCGGCTGTGTGGTAATACTAGTTTGAACTGTGAAGGTGTACTTAAACTGTAAAATAGTAACAGCAATAATGATAAATTGTAAAAAATCTAGACGCTTATTTTGAAATCAAAAGAAAAACGAACCTTCAATTTTCTTTTTTCTTATTTGTCGCAATAAATTGTGCGTCCACACATTATGTGTACTTCACAAGCTGGCCAATCTGATATCTGGCTTGATTTTTCGAATTTTTATGTCCCTATTGTGTGATGTCTGGCTTACTAATGACAATTGGTCCAAGATATTTGTCAATATTGATAGTGTAATGTCTGGCAGTAATTATTTGATACCATACAGCGTTGGACTAGCTTCTCATTGAATGTACTACTTCAAAATAAAAAGTTCTATTGTCACAGCCTATGAGCAAAACTGCTTTCGCGACACTACCCCCTTAAGAAGCATCAAAAATAACTTTACCACACTAAGAAACCTCAACTCGCTTCATAATTTAAAAAATTTTGCAGATATAGCCCGAATTTTGTATTGAACCTTACTTGTGTTCTAACGCTCCTATCAGCTTGGTCCAGGTAGCTTCAGAAAAAGTTTTGTAACTTTTCAAAGCCTGAACCGATTTACAAAATTTTTTCAGCATTTAGTAGCTTAGGAGTTGTTCTTTCAATGGTAGCAACATGTTTTTGTTTCATCAAGTATTTTTGCCTAAATCTAATTTTGTACAAAAAATTCCATGTAAAGTTTAATTTTTAGACAATGTTTAATTTCCAGCTAAAGCTTACATCCTAAAACTTCTAACCTGGCCTATTCGAAAGAGCGTTCAATTTTGACCCCTCCTGGGTTCGCGGGATATAGGGGGACTCCGAATCATTAGTCGAAAAAATGCCGTTTTTCCGACTTATTTGACCCCTAAGGGTTTTAAGGGGGCGCTCCGGGAATCGGGGGTTACATCGAAAACTAGCAAAAAAATTGGCAAATGTCAAACTTTACTACACATATATGTACTATGGCACAAAAGAACACCGGAGGCAAAATTTCAAATCACGTGATCATGTCACGTGAATCCCAGAGCACCAAACGTGAGTGAATTTTCGGCAAACGATAACTCTGCTTATACTTTGCGTATAGTCACACTTTATATACCAAAATGTAGCTTATGCGCTTCTCTAGTTGAACATTATTTTGGTTTTTAACAATTATGTCAGGTTTGGATAAAAAATGTCATTATGTGTTTTCGAAGTCGAACTCTGAGCAATAAAATTTATATAAAAAAATTTGTAAGCTTTATTTTAAAAAACTAAAAAGTTGTTCAACTGCGCAGAGCTATAAGGCTATAATTGTGTAAAATTTTGTAGAAAAATATCTTACCGGCATTTTATAATCGAATGCCGAAAAATTGGTTTTGTATTCACACAGACTATATTTGAGTCTGCTGCTTCTGAAAATGGTTTCTTGTGCGATTTTTTTGCACAGAACGAAATAAAATTGTTTTAATTTATCATTACGACTAATAAAGTCTACGGATCGTCTGTTTGCAAAACCTCTAAAAGCGTTGATGCACTGGCTTACTTGCTGAATTTGTGTAAAAGTCGAATAAAATCAGTAAATTGTCCAAATTTTTCCAAATTTTTTGCTGTGTAGATATGCACGTCAAAACATCAGAAATAGTATTTTGGGCAACTTTTCTTCAAGAATAATAGGTCATTTTGGTTGTTTTTAAAAAATACGGCCCAAATCCTTGATTCCCTTAGCGCCCCCTTAAGGGGGCGCTCCGGGAATCGGGGATTACATCGAAAATTGGCAAAAAAGTTGGCAAATGTCAAACTTTACTACACATATATGTAGTATGGCACAAAGGAACACTGGAGGCAAAATTTCAAATCACGTGATCATGTCACGTGACTCCCAGAGCACCAAACGTGAGTGAATTTTTGGCAAACGATAACTCTGCCTATGCTTTGCGTATAGTCACACTTTATATACCAAAATGTAGCTTATGTGCTTCTCTAGTTGAACGTTATTTTGGTTTTTAACATTTATGTTGGATTTGGATAAAAAATGTCATTATGTGTTTTCGAAGTCGAACTCTGAGCAATAAAATTCATATAAAAAATTTCTAAGCTTTATTTTAAAAAACTAAAAAATTGTTCAACTGCACAGAGCCTAAGACTATAATTGTGCAAAATTTTGTAGAAAAATATCTTACCAGCATTTTATAATCGAATGCCGAAAAATTGGTTTTGTATTCACACAGCTTATATTTGAGTCTGCTGCTTCTGAAAATGGTTTCTTGTGCGATTTTTTTGCACTGAACGCAATAAAATTGTTTTAATTTTTCATTACGACTAATAAAATTTACGTATCGTCTGTTTGGAAAACCTCAAAAAGCGTTGATGCACTGGCTTACTTGCTGAATTTGTGTGAAAGTCGAATAAAATCAGTAAATTGTCCAATTTTTTCCAAATTTTTTGCTATGGAGATATGCGCGTCAAAACATCAGAAATAGTATTTTGGGCAACTTTTCTTCAAGAATGATAGGTCATTTTGGCTGTTTTTTAAAAATACGGCCCAACTCCCTGATTCCCGGAGCGCCCCCTTAAGGTGGCGCTCTGAATAACCGACTTTGGGCGATAAAATTTTTCACGTTAGTTTTCGTTAATTAGCTCAAGAAGAAAAGTTGTTGCAAATTAAATTAGCTTTCATTTGTTGTACATAACGTCAAATTTGGTTCAACTTGATAATTTAACCTATTTTTCAATGGGAAAAAATCTTTAAATCGATATACCAAAAAATTCTATATGGCTTTTGGTACTTTTTCTTGTTGTGCCACAGCACAACAGGTCTTTAATTTTGATTTTGGCGGATAACACAGGGCATTGAGTGTGGTATAAGCTTGTGCGTCTGTTTACTGTGCTCTTCGGATCAACTGCGCGTGCGTCATATTATTGTTCAGCACAAATTCCACAGCAATCAAGCGATCACTTTTAATGTGCGTTCGTTTATCACTTGTAGTTCAGGTATCGCGCGTGAGTCACATTGCTGTTACATAGTATTGTCTGGTAGCCTTATTGATACACGGATGATTTCGCAAAAATATCTGCCAACACCTTGTGCGCATGCAAACATGATGAAACAGTGTACTAACTTGTGTATCATGAGTTGCCAAATACCGTAATAAGTTGTTGTGTTATGTCGTTTTGCCACAGCTTTTTGTCATTGTAGAAAATACTCATTTTGCAAGTCATTTGGTAGGCGGCACGCTAGCACGGTACATAGGTAGGTACTCTGCGTTTCATTTCCTTTGAAAAATACCTAGGCACTTGCAATTGAGTTCGCATTTCTTGAATTTTGATTTAGAATGGTTTTATAATATGTACACCAAATTTTTTCGCCTGAGAGACTGGAGCTACTCAAGACTCCGCAGCAAATGTGTGCAGATATCGTGATTTAAGAACATTTTTGTTTTGAACTAATAATGGCCGCGTTCAATATTACTTCTGGAATATTGACGCTCAGGTTTCACAATGTAATGACTCCTCACTCAACAGAAGAGCTTGTGACTACACAGTTCGTTGTAAAATAAAAAAAAACTACTTTAATCTTCTGCAAACGCCTTGAACCTTTTGCATAAACAACTTGCTTAAAGAAATAACTTTTTAGAGTAAAATAATTAAATGCTGCACAACAGGTTTTAGCTGACCTTCTGGTCAGCTTACTTGAAAGTAAATACTTAATACTTACTGAAGGTTTTGCCGCAGATTGCGCTTGTTGAAACAGTTCTTTGTATCTAATCGCTAGTTGCAACTTTTCAAAAAGTCGTTTGTGTAGGCAAACATTTCTGAAAATATTTCCAAATACGTTGACCAATATTGACAAAAATACACTATTTTTCAAACTAATTTTTCGTTAGCTACTTTTTGGCTTCTGAAACTTTTCTCAGCGGATTTCAGTACAGAAAAATTAGCTCTAATTTTCGGAAAATACGTATGTGTAGGCAAACTTCAGGTTTCTGAAATTAGGCTATAGCGTACATTTTTTTAAGATTACTGTCAGCTGCGAAAACCGATGCGCTTGAAACTTTGCAGACTGTTAGAGCAAATGTATATGGAGGCGCCGAACTTCTCGAATTGTAATTCTTATGATTTGGCTCAATATGATAGTCTTTTTAAAACGTCACTTTTAATAAAAATTAAAATAACTGAAAATTTGTCGCCGGTAACGAAAATGCAACAAAAATGGCACCTCGGCAAGATAATTGTCTTTAATTTAAGCTATAGATTGTTAAATTTGGTTGAGGCACCATTGAGCTACGTCATTTCAAAAATTAGTAAAATTTTTCAAAATTTCATTTTTGATGCAGTCATAAAATTTGCTAAAATGTTCCGAGACTTTTCAAAAATGCTTGCCTGATGTTTATCTTGATTGCACTTAAGCAAAAAATTTCGTATCAGCAAGAAACAAAACATTATAGCAATTTGATTTATTGGAAGTTATTCAGAGCGCCCCCTTAAGGGGGCGCACCGGGAATCGGGGGTTACATCGAAAATTGGCAAAAAAGTTGGCAAATGTCAACTTTACTATACATATATGTAGTATGGCACAAAGGAACACTGGAGGCAAAATTTCAAATCACGTGATCATGTCACGTGACTCCCAGAGCACCAAACGTGAGTGAATTTTCGGCCAACGATAACTCTGCTTATACTTTGCAATATGTAATGAAAAACTATGAAAAACTATAAATTGTACTTTGAAAAATATCTTACCAGCAATTTGTAATCGAATGCCGAAAAATTGGTTTTGTATTCACACAGCCTATATTTGAGTCTGCTGCTTCTAAAAATGGTTTCTTGTGCGATTTTTTTGCACAGAACGCAATAAAATTGTTTTAATTTTTCATTACGACTAATAAAATTTACGTATCGTATGTTTGGAAAACTTCAAAAAGCGTTGATGCCACTAGCTTACTTACTGAATTTGTGTAAAAGTCGAACAAAATCAGTAATTTGTCCAATTTTTTCCAAATTTTTTGCTGTGTAGATATGCACGTCAAAACATCAGAAATAGTATTTTGGGCAAATTTCCTTCAAGAATGATATGTCATTTTGGCTGTTTTTAAAAAATACGGTCCAAATCCTTGATTCCCGGAGCGCCCCCTTAACACCAATAATTTCAATTCTAATTTTTATTAAAAAGGGCGACATCTATTTTGGGGGCTAGAGATCAGATTGGGGGCATGGCTGACGATGGGGGTTTCATTTTTTTATTAAAAGATGGGGTACGAAGCGAATTAGGGCCGAAAATAATTTTCCCCCCCAACCGAATGTAAACCCTTTCGATTAACATGCTTTTAACATGTTTTTAACATATTTTAACATGTTATTAACATGGTTTTAACATCTTTTAACATGTTTTTTGAATAGTGTTAAAAACATGTTAAAAAATTTTAACATCATTTTAACATGTCTTTCGCATCAAATTCACTCAAAATTAACATGATTTTAACATATGTATGTTATATACATGCTAAAAGTATGCTAAAAAGTTTAGCATAATTTTAAGGTGGCGCTCCGAGAATTTGCACGTACTTCGAAAATTGTAAATTCTTGCTTTCACGGTTATATTGGAATATAGCAAGGTGCGCGGTATCAAACTGAGCAATTTTGCAAAAGGCTTTGACTCAATTCATTTTTTGTGTCTGTCACGTGACTTGC
This sequence comes from Trissonchulus sp. WLG1_4, assembly GCA_030248245.1. NCBI lineage: Eukaryota > Metazoa > Nematoda > Enoplea > Enoplida > Ironidae > Trissonchulus > Trissonchulus sp. WLG1_4. The sequence continues at coordinate 36,258 of JASANF010019062.1, read as the reverse complement.
GAAAACTGTATTCACAGGGCACACATAACTCAATTCAAACTCTATCAATTTGGACAATTTATAGCTCGTTTGAAGGTTTTCAAACGTTTGGGATGCTAAATTTTTTGTTTTGTGAATTTCGTTTTAAATTTTTAGTTATAACGATTTTTAACTTTTCATGCAAATTTAACAACAAGTACAAGTACAACAGTGTATCTCGCTTCAAAGTCCAACTATTAAAAAAAGAAAATTTCGGCAGTTTTTTGATTATTCATGTATATTGTGTCAAAATTTTATGTCTCAACTCAAAACGTGCGATTTGGAATCTGTGCGTTTTGGCAAAAAACCTTGGTTTTTTATTGAAAAGTTGTTTGGCTTGTTGCATGTTTTTATTTTTCTGGCTGAATGGCTTAATTTTACAGACGCTTGCTTCAACTATGTTTGTCTCTTTTTCAAAAAGGGAAGTAATTTAGTTTTATCTCGATTTTCTGCGCATTTTTAGTTTGGTCGTATTAAAAAAATGTTTCAAAAACGGAAATTTCAGATTTTGAATTTTTTTCAAAATTTTTCCATTTTTAGGTATACACGTCAATCGACTCCTGAACACCTGCTGAACAACTTTTCTTCAAGAACCATAGGTCGATTTCGCTCCAGAAAAAATAATTCGCTAAAAAACAGATTCTCGAAGCGCCACCTTAACATGTTTTTTGCATCCGTTTCGCATATTCTAAAAAAATATGAAAAAGATGTTAAATCTATGCTAAAAGTTTTAGCATAAATTTAACATGTTTTTAACACATGTTAAAAATATGTTAAATTTGTGCAAATTTAATGTGAAAAATGTGTTAAATTGATGTTAAAACCATGTTAATAACATGTTAAAATATGTTAAAAACATGTTAAAAGCATGTTAATCGAAAGTGCAAAAAACATGTTAAAAACATTCAAACACATTCTTCCTGTGATTTCGGGGGGTCATATCTCAGAAAAGCAAACATATGAAATAAGGGTTCTTGAAGCAAAAATGCTTCCCCCAAGGTGCTCTACTCAAAAAAATAGGTCCACTATTTCCCCCCCACTGCATTTAACCCAAAATTTGACGTTATGTACATACATCAAATGAACGCTTGTTTAATTCTAACCATTTTTTCTTGAGTTAAGGGGGCGCTCAGGGAATCAAAGATATGGGCTAATTTTTGAAAACAGCAAAAATTACCTGTCAGTATAGAAGAGAAGTTGTCCAGAATTCTATTTTGAATGTTTTGACGTGTACATCTTCATACCGACAAAATTGGACTAATTTGTGATTTTATTCAACTTTCAAGCAGATTCAGCAAGTAAGCCAGCACATGAACTATTTTCGAGGTTTTTCAAATAGAAGATACGGAGACTTTACTAGCCGGAATTAAAAAATAAAACGGTTTTATTACGTTCTGGGCAAAAACAATGTACAAGAAGCAATTTTCGGAAGCATCAGACTGAAACATAAAAATTTATATGATTATTTTGCTCAGATTTCAACTTCAAAAACACATAATGAGAATTTTTTCCTGACCCGGCTAGATTGTTGCAAATTAAAATAACGTTCAAGTAGAGAAGCACAAAAACCAACTTTTGATACATAAAGTATGATTATACGCACTGTTTAATCACAGTTATCGTTTGCCGAAAATTTACCAACATTTGGCGCTCAGGAAGTCACATGACATAATCATGTGATCTGAAATTTTACCACCAGTGTTCTTTTGTACTATACTACATATTTATATAGTAAAGTTTTACTTCTGTCAACTTTTTTTAGATTTTGGTGTTACCCCCGATTCCCAGATACCGTTATTTTAACAGTGCTCTGGAATTTTAATATTAATATTAATATAACTAGGAACCCCCAAAATTTTTTAAGTACCGATATTAATAGAACTGCGATTTTATTTTAATTTTAATATTAATAATAAGTCTAGTGTGTCTAGTTTAGACTAGGTTGACCAGAACCAGATGCGCAGCATGAAGTCATTTGATATTGAAACTTTTCCATGTGAATTTTTGTGAAGCGACTTCATCTTTTGCAGTATTGCGATAAGGTTTTTAAAAAAGGTTTGATGCACTACTAGCATCGTACTCACAAGTTCAATGATTACATTGAGCAAGGACACGTGTATTTGCTCAAGGTGAACAAAAATTGAACTTGTCAGTAGGATGCTAGTAGTGCATCAAATCTTTTTCAAAGTAATTGTAATGGGCTGATTTTATTTTTAAAGCGTCGATAACGCGTAAAACTAACATTCATTGAAAATTTTCACAAAATTAAAAAACCGTGCAAGTGCTAAATTTTGTTGCGCATCTCGTGCTGCAAAAAGCAAGTTACTACCATTTGCTGTTCCAAAAATATTATCGTTTTTATTTTTTTAATAAAAATAATGATAGTATATGAAAATAATGATAGTATAATACACTTAATTATGTTTTTAATGAAAATAAGGATAGTATAATACATTTAATCAATATTAATATAAATAGCCAGTCGAATTTTTTTTAATATTAACTAATAGAATATATTTAATAGGATATAACTATCCTAAGAAAAATGGTAAATATAATAATCAAGATTTGAATATACCAAAGAAAAGCTTATGTTACGCTGATCATTATTATTATAGTACCTAAGCTAAATTTTTTTTATGGAAATAAATTTAAATTTTGGAATGAGTCCATTGTGTTAAATAATAAAAACAAACTAAAGTCTAAAGTGTAAGTCTATTTAAACTAACTAAAGTTTAAGTATACTTTTTAAGCCTAGTTGTAGCACAGTTTGTCTAATCAATTTTTCTACTGGAGATTGAATTATCTTCAAGTAATTTTATCTGTTTTGGTGTTCCAAATCAAACGTAGAACTTGAGCAACTTTGCCCTTACCTTGATCTTCAGTTTCTTCAGCTTTAGAAATACTTGTAGCAAAGACACGGTCACTTGAAGTCGATTCACGGACGTTCATGGAAGCACCAAAGAACAATTTCTTCTTTTGTTTGTAAACAGTTGTATTTCAACATGTGATGAAGCCGCACAAAATAGCCCTGAAGCTCTAGAACGAAAATCGGTTATTGCTCATTATACTACGAAGACAGTAGTCAATGGAGCCCAAAGGGTCCAAAACTGGCTTTGGTATCCTAGTCAACCTTAGGTTTTATATTTGCTTGTCAAAGAAACAAAATACTATATATATGATATAAAATTACATAAATATGTACTATGTAGTCCTTTTCAATTAAACAGTTTCAATACAGCTAGGAACTAAGTTGACTTGACTTGACGCCGACAACAGGATCAGCATCCGCTGTGGCGTGTCCCCCCCATACGATACGTCGATTGTACTTAACTGAGTGGGGAGTGGGGACTCCTCCACAGTTAAAGACCCAGTACACAAGTGAGGGTTGTAACCCCTCAGTTCAAGATGTTAAAAATGCCTTTCTATCCCCATTACTTGAAGACATATAGACGGGGGGTGGGCGAAAGGTCTTTTTACGTGTCTTGAAATGAGGGAGGTACCCCACTCAGTTGAGTACGGGGTTTTCAAATGAAATGAGGGGGGCAGACATAAGGATAGGGTCCTACTTTTCCTATTATGTACTCTTGTTTGTGCACAATACTTATACTGTTAGGTTGTTTATGTGGCCGCTTGACTCTACACTCGGTAGGTTAAGCAGGGATCTGTTCTAGCAAGTATTTTAAGACTAAAACTTAAATTAATTTTAATGCACTGTCTAGGCTAAGTGTCAGCGTGATGGTCGTTTCTTCGACCGATTATGACGTTGACATTTTTAACAGCGACACACTAAGTTCCCAAGTCCATTAAGTAAGTACTCGTGATGATTATTTGCTGAATAGCAGTTTTGTTTCACGGAGTGATAATATAAGTTTGATTTTCCTGACTGATTTTGCATTGGGCTTTGCTATTGCTTGTTCCCGTAAGTCGTAAACACATCAGGTCACGATCCGAGACCTATTTTTCCTGCTGCGCCACAGCGCAGCAGGCTTCTTTAGAATGAGGTTTTCGGGAAATAACGTGCAACTAAGTGAGAATTGTGTGTGCGTCTCTGTGCATTTTTATCAGTGTAATTGTGCGGTTGCAGGTGAGCGTCAGTGTGCTTTCCAAATGTGTATGTTCTACAGCTCTGTTCATTGTTTGTCTACTTGTCATTGCAACTACCTACGTACGTAAAAAGCACGTACGTAACGTACGGCTAAAGTACACACAAAACCCGAAGCTCATTTGCATATTATACATGAGTATGTCTAGCTAGACACAATGAAATAGTAGTTGCAAAATTTTTGTATCACTAATGTAATATGCATAACGTTGGATATCTTTTCGTCTGACTGATTACATAGTAAACTTGCACTAAAGTTTCACACAGGTCTCACTTTAAAAGTTCATCTCACATTATTCACATTGTCTCAATTTGTCCACTGTTCACACAAAGCGTATTTTACAATAAAGATAAAATAGAACTTATGACACGATGTCACAAACAAGACCACTACTACTACAACAGCCAACACAAATATGCAGGCTCAGAGTGCATTCTTATGGCAAGCACGGCGTTACTTGCAGCGTTTATAAATGACAATATCAATGCACCCAATGAAATTGACTTCATTAATCCAATCATCAAGCATACAAAAAGCTGCTACGTAGTCGACGTAGGGACTGACATTTAGGGCATAAATGAGCTTCCAAAAGTTGCCCAAATGCATCATCAGTTGATACATTTTATACCAATGAGCAGTTGTCAGAGATTTATGGACGACCGGTTGACGCAAACATATGTATGAATTAGAATGGTCATCAATGAAACGGGATTGCACTAACCCATGTTAGAGAGCAATTAATTATGTTATTGCAAAATATGGCTGTGTACAGTTTTGCAATTTCTTGGTGTGGTTCAAAATCAGTGAGTTTTATTCTCACTAGCATGATTATACTTCTGCGATACTGCGACTTTTAATAATCAAAACATGCAGTTCAATACATGAAAAAAAGCTGCAACTGTCAGTTGATGACGATATTACTTCGTGCAGATGACTATCTGCTGCGCAGCAGGTTTTGGTTCACAGAGTGAAAATATAGGTTTGATATTTCCAAGCTCCTTTTGCATTAGGCTTTGCTTGTTCCTGCTGTGCCACAGCGCAGCAGGCTACTTTAGAATGAGTTTGTCAGTTAATAATGTGTATTTTGGAAGGTTTTGTGTGTGCGTTTGTGTACGTTTTGACTTCTGTGATTGTGCGGGTGTATGTGGACGTGAGTGTGTGCACCAAATGTGTTGGTATGTGTGGTTGACTGCATTTGTCTGCTGTACATACATACGTATCTGGGTTTGCTGTTGACAGACTTTGCGGACTATATTCGACTAAAGAATAGTAATCAGACTTGCATTTTTTATCTCAAATTGTTTACAAAGTATCACACATTGTTCACATTCTAGTACTCACTACTCACTACTATCTCACAGTTTCACACAAAATACAGGGACCGCTCAAGCTTAACGGTACACTAAACAGCGGACATTTAGAAAACCAAGGGCCTATTTTTTTACCGGATTAAACGGACTGGACTTATTTTAGTCCGAGGTTTTGGAATGGCAAATCGGGTTAAACGGACTAAGCTAGTTATAATAAGTCAGCGGCTTAATTTTAGTCTGACCCCATTCCAAAACTACCACTGGACTAAACGGATTTAACATGCACGCTTAATATTAGCGTGCATAGTTATGTCCGTTTAGTCCTACTAAAATGCAGCGCGCTAAAAGTTAAGTCCGTTTAATCTGGAGGTTTTGGAATGGCATTTTTCAGCATAATTTTTAAACCGTTTAGTCTGATTATAATTAGCCCTTTAATCCGGTAAAGGAATAAGCCCCAAGTCTCACAGCTGTGGACGCGATAATAGATGCATACAATTTCGGTCATTCTGTCTGTTATGATTGTTTGCAGCGCAGCAGGTTTTTCATTTCACGGAGTGATAATATAAGTTTGATATGTCCACGCCCATTTTGCATTGGGCTTTGCTTGTTCAACAAACTGTTGTGCCTAATTGGTTGTTAAAAGTAGTCAGGCAAAGATGAGAACCTATATTGACAGGTAGTTAGTGATATCACTAAAAAATTCCACTTCAGTAAGCCACAAGAACTGTTACTGGTGATTAAGTCGGAGCGAACTTAATTATTGTTGATTGTTTCACTGTTGCTTGCCACTAAAAAATGGCAACCAAGGTTACACTAATTAAAAATTTAGCTCCACTTCCCTTGTATTTAAATGTCCAGCGTCTGACTTTGTGTTTGTAGTTTGAATCTTATGGTAAGCAAAATATTAAATGAATGCTATGTACTACACATAACTTACGGTGTATTTGAGTTGGCAGCGAGTGGAAGCGACTTTTTCAACAAAATTTTTGATCATATGTGGCTGAGAAAAAGGCATTCAGAATTTATCTACGACAAAAAAGTCAAACAAAATATTTAACCCTTTGATGCACAATGTGAACCTCAGGTACCCCACGTGGTGGATGCCCAGTCTGGGGCTATAAAGCTTGGCTAGCTTATTCGAGTCAACTGATCTTCTGACTGTTTTTTTCCGAAATAGCAAATCTTTGCATTTACCTAGTCGCCCAATTGTAGTCCGGCTGCAACACAACAAAACCTATGCTTGATTAAGCAGTATGAAAATTTGATTTTTTTCATCGCAAAAGTAGCATTTTCTTTATAGCCTCACTATGATATGTATATGATCGCAACTCTGGCAGTCAACTTTTTGTGCATCAAATACAGCAGATATTGTAGTTTATTTTTAGCAGTCAACTATGATAGGCACACGGTTGCTGTGTAAGTACTTTAGGGTGAGGTAAATATTATGCCTGAGCGATGGCGCCAATTTTGCACAAACTAAAAAAAAACTAAAAAACGGCGGGTCCTATACCCTTAATCAACGTTGATGTTTTGTTCACCATTAAATTCTCTATCGAATGGTGGTTTTGCGAGCTCTCTACGACGAACGTAGCTCAAGCAATGGCAAAAAAACTAGAAGGTGTCAAAGTCTGACTGCCTAGAGAGAGAACCTCTGGGCGTCAAAGGGTTAAAGGTGTCGGTAGAAAAAAATTTGATTTCACATGATATTATTTATTTAGAGTCCATTTATTTATTTTTTAGAATCAACTTGTTTTGTTAACCTACGTATATATACAAGCAAGAGTACATACATAATAGCATACATACCCCCCCTCAACTGAAGACCCCGTACTCAACTGAGGGGGGGGGGGTACTTGATACCCCGTTACGGGGGTACTCAGTACCCCGTCTTCAGTTGAGGGGGGGCTACCCCCCTCATTTCAAGACACTGACAAGGACTTTTGTTGATGTGCTGAACTGGGGGGGGGTACCCCCCCTCAACTGAAGACGGGGTACTGAGTTGAGGGGGGGTACCTGCCTCAGTTGAGCACGGGGTATCGAACTGAGTAGGGGGTACCCCCCTCAGTTGAGTACGGGGTGTTCAGTTGAGGGGGGTACCCCCCTCAAAACCTTACATAAACGGGCTATTTCGCGCTCCGCACTGGACGCACGCCCGTAGGCATAATAGAAAGAGTGTCATACTCTTCCTATTATGTACTCTTGATACAAGATACAGGCTACAAGATACAGATACAAGATGTATGTAGTCTTATTGTTCCACTTTTAAGCACACTTTCTGTTACATTTTTTGAATACCGTTATCTTAATTTTTTGTTGGCTTCTGACACCGCCACAGTTATGTATATAATCAGTGTCAGCGTCAGCGTAGTTGCTAAGTTGCTATAGACTATACAGCTCAGTTAGACCAAAATATAATGTGACGTTTAGAACTCGAGTCATTTGACCTTTTCTCCACTTTACGGTGAGCTGCATCAGCTTTATCTTTTTCAATGCTATTGGTGATCTAGAGACAGACATTATTTTTCTTCTTTTCAGTTACTTTGCATTTGCAGTTGTGGGGTCCACTGATGATGTCAATTGTCTTTATTATTTTACTTGTACTACTCCATTGCTGTACTGAAGCAGGTATAAAATGCCGATGTAGATTTTCTAATTGTGCATAGTATCACTCTGCATTTTTATGCCGTAACATTATTTGACGGCAAGTTGTATTTTATGGAAAAAGCTGGTCATCATCACTCCTCAGGACAGACTTGAAAAGGTTATTTTTTTATGAATATGTTCATGAAACAAAATCATCTTCTAATTTTTACATGTATTTTGAACAATTTTAGCTTTCCAGCTGCCAGCCAAGCCAGAGATGCCGGGAATTGATACAACAACCACAAATTCGACTGGATGTGAGAATTTCAATTATTTTGATCAAAGATACCTAGTCTATTTATATGAGCTTAAAGTTAACTATATAACATTTAACTTAATGGATTTATAGCCATTACCAATTGTTAAACTGGTAATATTAGTCACACTATAGGATTAATAGTTGACGTAAAAAATGCTGGTGAACAGGATATTAGTTTAGTCAACTTCTGAAATAAATTTCAGAATAAATGTTGAAACAGAAAATCTAGTTAAAGTAAGAGAAAAATTTTACTATCTAACACAAACTACATTATTTTTATTGAGTAATGAAGCACACAAATGCACGTTCTTTTTCGTTTTTACTTATCAAAATATCAGTTACTAAAAAAAGCAAAACGTCCGAATTCAATCATAGCTATGTTTTGACCGAAGAAATTTTGTATTAATAATAAACGTGAATGTTGTAGTCTTCAATTTCCCAAAAACTGAAAACGACCCTTTCGGCAATTTGTCAGCTTTGAAGCCAACAACTATTAAAAATCCATCATTTGTGATCAATATTTCGTCAACAACCCCAACAACAACAACAACTACGCAAACAAGACCAACGTTGAATTATGACAATGATAATGAGTATAGTGATGAAGAAACAAAATATAGATTCAAATCCCGTACGTTTCAAGCCATTTTATTTTAAGTTTGCCTTATTGCTTATGCTTCACGCATCCGTCGGTGACAGCAAATCCGACATGTCTTTTTTTGCTACAGCCGCCCGGCTGAAAGTTTGGCAGAACAGATGTGATTTTGCATAGTGATTTTGAACCGAAAAAATGGCGATTTTATAAAAAAATTAAAAATAAAATTTCATGTTATTTAGAGGTCAGATACCTATTGTTGCAGCCAGTGCTTTAAACTATTTATATGGCTAATGGCGAGATTTCGTTCTAACAAGAGTACATAATAGGGAAGAGTATGACACTCTTCCCTATCCTAGCTAATCGGCCCGGACGATGCTCCGGCCGAAATAGCCCTTTTACGCCTTGATTTCAGGGGGGGACCCCCCCTCGAATCATGACATGTCTTGATTTCAGTGGGGGACCCCCCCTCAAATCCGGGAAGTGTCTTGATTTCAGGGGGGGGTACCCCCCCTCGTTTCAGCACACTGCCAGCGCAGATTCGGTGGTGTCTTGATTTCAGGGGGGGGGGTACCCCCCCTTGTTTCAGCACACTGCCAGCATGAACTCTGTGGTGAGCTGGAAACGTGCTGAAACGAGGGTGGGTACCCCCCCTGAAATCAAGACACCACCGTGGCAGTGTGCTGAAACGAGGGGGGATACCCCCCCCCCCCTGAAATCAAGACACCACCGAATTTGCGCTGGCAGTGTGCTGAAACGAGGGGGGTACCCCCCCCTGAAATCAAGACACTTCCCGGATTTGAGGGGGGGGGGTCCCCCCCTGAAATCAAAACATGTCTTGATTCGAGGGGGGTACCCCCCCCCTGAAATCAAGGCGTAAAAGGGCTATTTCGGCCGGAGCATCGTCCGGGCCGATTAGCTAGGATAGGGAAGAGTGTCATACTCTGGTTCTAATAAAAATTAAAGCCAACTTTCTAGTGGCGCGTACAATTTTTGTATGGTACCGATAAAGTACGTTCCGGAAAAATACCTAAAGGTCAACACTTCTGCAAACAATTAGGGTAGATTGCATAAAGCCAGTCTAGATTGAAAGATTAGGGTAGATTGAAATTGCGAACCAGTCTAGACGGTAAAATGGAAAATCGTAACAAATAGTGCATTATATAGGATAGAATGTTGCCCTTAGATTGCGTTTTGCAAGATTGAGCTTACTGAGAGACTGACTGATTTATGCAATTGTCACGGTTGATGTTGTCTGAAAAGAATAAAATAAACTCAGCAATACAGTACCCAAATCGAGGTGAAGGACTTTCTGAAGTGAGCACCCAAGTTTACTCGGAACACCAGTTTGAAACAAGTTTACTACACTCCTAAAATATTCCTTAAACGACATTTTAGCCTTCTTCAATTCAGCACCACGATTAGTTGACAACTTCGGCGTGAAAGTATTGATGTCTTTGACAACCACAATCTATTTGTTGAAACAATGATAACTCCAGAAATAAAAAAAGACAAACAATTATGCTAAATGCACCAAAGAACTACACGTTTTTTCAGTATCTCTTGTTCTGTGTGACTGTTTGTTTGAGGAATTTTTGTTACCTATTATTGTATTATTGTATGCAAGTAAAGTACCGCAGTCGTTCATGAATAATCTTCTTTCGCTCATTCATAATTAACGAATGAAGTTTTTTGTCAAGAAATCAAAAATTGAAGCATTGCTGACCTTTGACTTCGTTGTCGAAACTAAGTTGTGTATTTGGCTATTTGATGAAAATAAGCTTAAAATAAGCTGGGTGGTAACATTAATACAATTTATGTTAGGTAAGTTTGTGCCAGTTATGGAATATCCAAGTAAGACAAACATGTAATTGCTGCAAAAGGGACAAACAGGACAAATTCTGTGTAAACTGTTTCCATAAAAGTGGTCCTGGCAAGTGCAGCCTAATTAGGGCATAGGTAAGTGTAGTTAGGTTAAGAAAGTGTCGCCTTTATCGTGCTCACCGGTCCATTGTCAGTAGATAGGAAATGATGGTTCTGGACCCACCCGGATCCGGAGCCGGGTGGGTTTTACGTCATGTTACGTCATATGACGTAACATGGTGACGCAATGATGACGTAGTGACGACATCATTACATAATAATGACTTAATTACATAACTATTATGTAATTACATAATTATTACGTAATTACGTAATACTGATTACTTAATTATATAATGCGAATTATATAATTAAGTAATGGCAATTACTCATAATAACTAGCTATTATTACATAATAATTGCTAATTATTTTATGTGATAGTTACTAGCCCCCCCTTCTATACACTAAAAGTTATGCCCCCTCCCAACCTTATAAACTGTTTCAGCAGTCATTACCGTATTACCTCGAATAAAGCCCCAGCCTTGAATAAAGCCCCAGCCTTGAATAAAGCCCCAGGGTAGGAGTTCACGAAATAATAAAACCCCAGCCTTGAATAAAGCCCCTGGGGCTTTATTCAAAACGTCCTTGAATAAAGCCCCGGGGCTTTAATCAAAACGTCCTCGAATAAAGCCCCACCTGCGTGCGTACCAAACATCCAGCGGCTTGAACGCAACGCGATCGTTATTTATGCTCATAAGTTATTTTAAATTGAGTGTTTTTTGTTGCTGTGTGTTGTATAGTTTGTGGCGAGTGCCAACTTATTACGATTTGCAAATTAAATTTATCCGTTATAATTCGTGGTATAAGTAAAATATTTTCTTATTTTTTATTGCGCCTTGAGGCGGAATAACTAGAATGATTGCATAAGACTAAGAGTAGATATTTGGTGCTATAAGCAATTCCAGACCATATACTCAGCACAGGACTAGTATATATATGGTAGTATTTTTGATCTGGGGATTAGAAAAGACTCAAAGTTGTTTTATCTACAAAATAAATGTCTTATCAGGGTTGGCGCGATAGCGTCTAACTCTAGAATAGGACTCATACACCACAATGCGGAATTTCAAAATTAAATTTATGCAAGCATATCTGTTTTATTTGATGTGTGTGCTTGCTTGGGGTTAGAGATGAGCTTTACGGCCCTGAGGCCCGGGCCGACCGGCTGAAGTTTGAATCAGGACCGGGCAGGGCCGGGGCCGTGAAAATTTTGCATCAGGGCCGGGCCGGGCCGGGCCGCTATGCCATCAGGGCCTCAGGGCCGGCCCGGTCCTGATTTTGGCCCGGCCAGGCCCTGATTTCTACCATGCCCTGACTGTTGTCAGAAGCAAACACGTACGTATGTATGTACGCTAACGGTACAGCCTGCGTAGCAGCCTGTCGTGTACTCGTGTGTGTCGCTGTCGCATCTTTTCCAATTTTGCTCTATGTGTTTATATTTGTATACAAGCTATATATACTACTTGTCTTTTTTATAGAGTTTTATAGCTTTCACAGTTTGACAGTTCTATTAGGTTTAGTAAGAAATTTAATACAAAGCTTAGTGTTAAATTTTACACAAGTGTCCCTCCTTCCTTTGTTTTTTTGGTCCGGCCGGACAAATTTTCTGATACGTCTTCATTGACCAAATTTGGCCTAGAAATAAAAAAATTCCCCCATTTTTTCTTGGGGGCTGCCGCCCCCAGACCCCTGCGACTCTGTGGCTTACTCTTCTTTGTTATTACTTTTCGTCAAAGCCTATGCATGTATACACGTGTAATTGTTCTGTCTGAAAATGGCTTCAGACCCCTGCAACTGTGGTTCAGTAATCTTGCGTTTGCAAAACGTCTAATAAGAGTTAAAATTGCTAAAAAGTTTATTTTAACAAATTATAAAAAATTGAAAAGTCATTCCCCCCGAAATTGTTTTCTGGGTACGCCACTGGTGATACATACTGTTTTTATCATGAACTTTTCACACAATAAGCTATGTAGATATTCAGTAGCATTGCATAAGCCTTTACGCAACACAAAAAGGCCGGCCCTGATCTCATCTCTACTCTAGCCCTTGCGCGATCCTGTTGCGCGATGCCTGCGAGGCCCTTGCGCTATCCGATTGCGCGATCTGGGCAGATAGGTGGGGGTGGTTGGATGGCCTCGCGCAAGATAGCTTGCGCGATGCCTACGCGGCCCTTGCGCGATCCTATAGCACGATCTTAGTAGACGGGTGGGGGTATTAGCTGGCAGAGCCACACGTAAAGCCTGTTTCACACGAGGTGGATTTTCAAGGGGATACCCAGGGGGATTCCCAAGGGGATCCCCTTGCGTCCCCACGCGTCCTCAAGGGGATCCCCATGGGGATCCCCTTGGGGACGCATGGGGACGCGTGGGGACGCAAGGGGATCCCCTGAGGGTCCCCATGGGGAATTTTGCTTATCGCTCTCCGAGCGTTTTTTCAAGGGGATCCACATGCAGTAGCCAATCAAATAAAGTCACGTGAGTCATATAATTTCACACGATGCTTGCATATTCTGTTACTAACGTTTTTCAGACCTTTTATAGCTGTTTTTGAACATTGGTAGACGTTAGTGTTCTCATACACCGCGTAGATATGGCTTTGTGCCATTACTGTGTTAAAATTTAATATAAAATAATAAATATAAGTAATTAATTAATTTGCATATATCATATATTTTAACATATGGATAAATAATACTCTGCAAAGATACTATGATAGTCCAAAAATCAATATACAACCACCACAACTATACTACGTACTGGGAGGCCGTTTAAAATTCCACGCAAGAATCCCCGCGAGAATCTGCCTCGTGTGAACGGCTTTCCCCAAGGGGATCCCCATGGGGATCCCCGAGGGGATCCACATGCGTCCCCACGCGTCCCCAGCAAAATCCCCTTCGTTCCCCTTGCGTCCCCTCGGGGATCCCCGTGGGGACGCGTGGGGACTCTCACGGGGATCCCCCTGGGGATCCCCATGGGGAAAATCCCCTTGAAAATCCACCTCGTGTGAAACAGGCTTAAGGGGGGAGGGGCCCTTGATTTGATTAGGAAATGTTTTGCATGCCCTCCATCGGTTTAAACGACATATAGGTTGGAGGAGTGGTAGCAATATCCGCGCGCACTGGCAAGTGGTAAGGGGGGGGGGGCTAAAAATTTAGTGCATTTGTGAGACTTACACAGAGTGCAACCCGTCATGTTACTACTTGAATGGTGGGTGGCAGAGCAGCGAGGCCTTCTTAGTGAAAACCTTTCTAGTCATACCGCAAAAAATTTCGTCAGGCAACTAGTGATTTACCCGGACGGAAGTTTGGGTCCTACTGGGGTTGACATACCAATTTTATTTTAAACGTGAATCCTACAGGTTGGAAAGTACATACGTAGCATTTGAGCTTCATGACAGCTGTTGGACACTAGAAAAAACCAAAAGTTAAGAAACGGCCACTTTGGAACGCAGACAAAAAATAAAACCCTAGCCTTGAATAAAGCCCCAGGTAAGCCTCTCATGAAACAATAAAGCCCCAGCCTTGAATAAAGCCCCAGCCTTGAATAAAGCCCCAGGTAAGCGTTTCACGAAACAATAAAACCCCAGGGGCTTTATTCGAGGTAATACGGTAATCCTAAGTCGTACTATGTGTGTGTGCTCAGTGTGTTTGTGTGTGCTGTCTACTTGGTGCCCTTTAATGACCTTTAGTGTTTACTTTTCAGGCTGTTAGAAATTTGACAGCTATAAATTTCCGAACTTCCCGTCAATTTTCTAATTTGAAAATTACAAGCTAGCTTTAGCTCAATATTTCGAATTTAAAACTTAGGCATAAAAAATTTCATTTTGTTACAGCTTGCTATTTATTATACCTAGTTTTTATCAGTTGTCAACATCCCAACTTCAAACCACTATACAACTGTCCCCACTTTTCATTCCGTTCGGCTGGGCGATAGGCAATACAACATCACGTTGGCATTGCTCCACCGTTCAACGGCAGCTCACTGAAGCCGGTCCAAAGCTTAGACAAGTGTTACAGCACTTTGTTGCCGTGTGCAGCCATGTCTTGAGTTAGGGTCTCTTGTAACCCTAAGCAAGTTACAAGAGTAGGACTCCAGGGTATCCAGACGGTCTTCGGACCTTTGCACGCTGGCGCCTTACTTATGGCTAACCTCGTGGTATGGAGTTGGCAATCTTCATGGCGGTCGTAGTAAGGGAAGAAAACGCGAAGCACTGTGCTCATAAAATGGATTTAGTGCGTGGTTGAGTAGATGAAAGTTTACTACGAACTTTCTAAGGGAGCACATCTCTCGCCATTTGCCACGAACCCATCGCCATGTCGGAATATTAATAGGTGCTGGCCGTAAACTTAGACTAAAACGAGGTTAGCTTTTACTAGCTTTTAGACATTAACTATAGTAATTCAGTAGCAGCACACAGACTAAGACTTAGGGTTTTTTCACTAAAAATACGTAGTTTACAGTAATTTTTTGTTACAAACACTTACTAAACTTTGATTTTCACCTGCAAACACCCAAAAACTTAGTTTTTTGCAAAAGTTTCAAGTTAAACGTAAATACACTTAGTTTTTTTAAGCAAACTTTCAGTCAATATTGATTTTACAGTATATACAGTTAGTCTACAGTAATTTTTCGTTACAAACACTTACTAAACTTTAATTTTTAACTGCAAACACTGAAACTTTATGTTTAACGTAAACACATTTAGTTTTTTCAAGCAAACTTGCTCTCAACATTAATTTCACAGTACAAACAGTTAGTCTACAGTAAATTTTTGTTACAAACGCTAAACTTTAATTTTTAGCTGCAAACACTTACAATGTTAGTTTATTTGCACAAATTTCATGCTTAATGTCTTAGTTTTGTACAAACTCTCACTCAACATTGATTTTACAGTACATACAGTTAGTCTACTATAATTTTCAATCAAACTGTCACTTAGCCTTGATTGTACAATACAAACATCTAGCAAACTTAATTTCTCTTGCATAAATTTCATGTTTAACGTAAATACGTTTAGTTTTTTTAAGCAAACTCTCACACAACACTAATTTTGCAGTACAAACAGTTAGTCTACAATAACTTTTCGTTACAAATATTTACTAAACTTTAATTTTAAAGTAAAAACATTTACTGAACTGTACTTTTAAGTAACTACCGCTACAAAAACTTGGATTTTTTACACGAATAATTAGTAAACCCTAGTTTTGTCTGTCAAAACTTTTAGTAAACACTAATTTCTACTGCAAACACGCAATAAACAGCCATTTTTTAGGACCTGTTCTCTGCTCCGCCTACACAGGTGGCAGTAAAAATTTCTACTGGGCAGAATATTATACACAAAATCCTGTTACAAGTTTAGGGCCTTACCGCATTTCTATCCCAAAAGATACGTTTATGCTAGATTTAAACAAAATTTACTTGTACATTAAGTTGAGAATTACGAATAACGGTGCTGATGTTGGTTTGCCAACACTAGAAAATGGTGATGTAGATACAGGCAAAGTTGCCATTGTAAGCCTCAGCATTCACTATAGCCATAATAATGCGGCGACCATTAAAAATTGCAAAGGTCCGAAGACCGTCTGGATACCCTGGAGTCCTACTCCTGTAACTTGCTTAGGAAACTTACAAGAAACCCTAACTCAAGACATGGCTGCACACGGCAACAAAGTGCTGTAACATTCCTCTAAGCTTTGGACCGGCTTTAGTGAGCTACCGTTGAACGGTAGAGCAATGCATGACAACGTAATGTTGTATTGCCTATCGCCCAGCCGAACGGAATGAAAAGCGGGGACAGTTGTGTAAGAGTCGCATAGCAGGAATGTTACACCATGTCTATGCATTTTAAGTCTGACTTATTTAACTTTAATTTGAACAACCTGAAAATATTTTTATTTTAAATTTTTAATTAAATATTAGAAAAATGAAAACCTACACTAGGACCAGGCTGCTCCTGCAACTCTGGTAACTGGGGAGTAGAATGCTGTTTTCGCAGGTGTCGGGTCATAGCGTCTTTGCGGGTAAATGAAGCATTGCCCTTGGGGCAACTAAACGTCCCCATTTCAACTGCTAAGAGTGACTAAAATGAAAAATTTAGGCGTTTATATAAACAATTTTGCATTGCCTGCAAGGCATTTGCATTGCATGCAATGCATGTCAAATTTGATTGGCTAGTGCAAAGCTGATCAATCTTTAGTTTATATTTTAGCTAAAACATTGCATTTCAATGTAATGCATTTGAAACATGACTGATTTACACAAAACAAAATCTTTCTTTTTAACATGAGGTTTTTTTAATCAGTGGCAGTGTCTGAACTTCAAAAATTTTCTATATTAAATTAGTATACTTCAGCTTAGGATTCTCATTGTTATACTAGACCTTAATATTATCATTTTAACAACTGACATGTAGACAAATTGTCAGCTGGATATGTGCTAGCTTTTTGCTGTTTGAATGCACTAAAAGTATGCATCAGAAGTGCTTATCAATGCCCATTAGAAGCTGCAGCTTAATGTAGCCAATCAATGAAAAGATTTTGCTGCAAGCAGTTGCATTATAAATACACTTTTTGCAAAGTTTAAATTTTGGTTCAGAAAGTTTTCTTTTGCAATGAACAGTCTCATCGGTTTGATTCGAGATTGTGTTTTTTTGTTGGAGCTTGATGTCAAGCACAAGTTACAAGCTGTGCGAGATATCCATAGCTTGCTTAGTAGTGAACGAGAACCACGATGGACTATTTTAAGCACTTTCAATGAAAGTGATGGTAGAGCCCATAACAACAGCCTGTCTGCTTGCTGTCATGTCATGCTTTCAAGTTTGTGTCTGAAATTGGCTCAGACTATCTGTATCAACGGAAGACTGCTGAGTGCCTTCAGCAGATGGCTGCGGAACACAAAGAGGATCCGAAGGCTGTTGATGTCCGAGCGATCAGCATGTGGGTGGATGATGGGGACAAGCGGGTGCGCGTTGTCCGACTGACGATTGAATTACCTTTTGAAGATGTGATTCGAGAAGTCGAACAGGTTTATCCCCGAATCCCCTGGGATCAACCGAAAGTTGGCCGCCTTGACACCTGCCCGGTGCCGCATTTCACCCCGGATGGCGTCATCTACAAGGATGGCTTCCGTTACCGGGTAGTCCACACCCGATGCAAATTAAGGACTCGGCTTGTCCTCGATTTGCCAGCTAAAGGTCTCCACGCCTCATCACGTTCTTCGTGGTGTAGGCGTTGACAAAGAGTAAGAACTGGAGTCCGACCGACTACGACAAAGCTTATCCCAACTGTCCTCCTCAGGACAACCACCTATAATTGACTCCGTTTAGTCTAGTTACATACATACTTAATTCAACTAATAAAAATTAAAATATAAGCTAATCTACTACACAGCTATTAAAAAGTTTGATAAAACAAATATTTAGCAAGTTAAATAATTCAAAATGTTTAGGCACAACTCAGTGGTTTGAAAATCGGAAGTTGACAACTGATAAAAACTAGTTTTGAAAAATAGCAAGCTGTAATAAAATGAAATTCTTTATGCCTAAGTTTAAAATTCGAAATATTGAGCTAAAGCTAGCTAGTAATTTTCAAAATTGAAAATTGACGGGAAGTTTGGAAATTTATAGCTGTCAAATTTCTAACAGCCTGAAAAGTAAACATTAAAGGTCATTAAAGGGCACCAAATAGACAGCACACACAAACACACTGAGCACACGCACATAGTACTACTTAGGATTAATGACTGCTGAGACAGTTTATAAAGTTGGGAGGGGGCATAACTTTTAGTGTATAGAACGGGGGCTAGTAACTATCACATAAAATAATTAGCAATTATTATGTAATAATAGCTAGTTATTATGAGTAATTGCCATTACTTAATTATATAATTCGCATTACGTAATTACGTAATAATTATGTAATTACATAATAGTTATGTAATTACGTCATTATTATGTAATGATGTCGTCACTACGTCATCATTGCGTCATCACGTTACGTCATGGACAAAACAGCATTTGTTACCCAAGCTGGTCTTTTTGAGTGGTTAGTTATGCCATTTGGCCTCACCAATGCGCCTGCGACCTTTCAAAGGCTGATGGAGACAGTGCTTACAGGTTTGCTATCTTAAGTTTGTCTGGCACATATCGACGACATAATTGTGTTTTCTAAGACCTTTGACGAGCACTTGGAGCATTTACAGCTTGTTTTTGATCGACTCCAACAGGCTGGATTGAAACTGAAAGGCAAGAAGTGCAGCCTTTGTCAATCAGAAGTAGACTTCTTGGGTTATGTTGTCACAAAAAATGGGGTTAAGCCTGATCCATCCAAGCTAGCAGCTATAAGTCAGTACCTACAACCAAAAAACATCAAGGGACTTAAGGCTTTCCGTGGGCTTGTTTCCTGCTACAGACGGTTTATGCCCAGTTTGGCAACACTAGCTAAGCCGCTATGCCATCTCTGCAAAACGGATGATCCTTTCATTTGGTCGTCGGAGTACAGTTCCGTGTTTACTAAGTTAAAACAAGTACTGACATCTCATCACTGACATCAGTTACAATGCTGACACCACCGGATTTCACAGGGCCTTTTTTGGTTCACACGGACGCTGCTGGCGTGGGTGTTGGTGCAATTTTGTCTCAGACAGTTGATAACAAAGAAAAATTGTCGCTTGCGCTAGTTGTCAGTTGAACGATGCCAAGACCAAGTTCTCCACCATCGAGCAAGAAGCGTTGGCGGTTGTTTTTGCTTTACAAAAGTTTCGACCGTATTTGCTCGATCATGAGTTCACTGTTTTCACAGACCACAACCCTCTGCAGTGGCTCAAGGCTAAATCCGATCTCAAAGGTCGTCTTTTTCGCTGGTCAATGGCTATCAACGAGTTCTCAAAAATGAACTTATGTTACCGGGCTGGTTCTACGAATTCCAATGCCGACGCAGTCTCCCGCTTTCCTGTTTCGCCACCCGAACCTTGCATTTTGGCGGTACATTGTGCTGATTTTCCATCGCTCTTCAGTATTGACCAATTTCGGAAAGCGCAAAATAGTGACAAATTTGTAGAGACATCATATCAAGCTTGGACGACAGCGAACAACCGACAAATGCACTCTGTACAATGAAAAATCTGATTCTCTGTCGAGTGTCACGTTCCCGTTCTAGTTTGCGAGTCGTCGTTCCATAGGATCACAAGTCGACGTGTTGAAAGCCTTGCACGATGATCCTTCATCCGGCCATCTGGGGGTAGCAAAAACTTTGAACAAAATGGAGCCGTGCTTTTATTGGCGTAATATGCAGCGCGATATCAAGTGGTGGATACGCTCTTGTCTTTGCTGCCAACCGAAAAAAAGATCAAGGTTTCTCGGGAAAAGCTTCGCTGCAACGGATTTCTTGCGCAGGTACTTGGAATCGCGTCGGAGTTGATATCTTTGGCCCCGTAAGGTGGTAGTTTCGTATATGCAGCTTTTTTGATGAGCTGTTACTAGGTTGCTTTAGAAGCTATTTATAAGCGAAAATTTTTTGCATTTCACAGACAAGGAAATAGACCGCAAGCACATGTATTTGATTTGTTGACAATTTTGACAGTTTGTCCAAAATACGCTGTGAAGTATCTTAAATTTGCCATTTTTTCAAGTTTTTGCGCTATGTTTCATTTTGGAAAGAATATAACCTGATTAAGTTTAATTCTAATTTAGTCTAAATTCACTTAAAGGTGTCTCAATACATGCATAGTTTCATTTAGACAAGTCTTTATATTGCCTCAGTACTTTAAATCTAAGCTTCAAAATAGAACTTTTTTGAATTTCGTAAAACTTTGTGGCTTGAGAAAACTAAAACTACAATGCCTATCAATAATTGCAAAAAACGGAATCTAGACATTTTCGTTTTCTTCAGTTTGGTTAAATAGTATCAATATAAACTGCACACATAATCAGCAAATTGACATTTTCGAGTACATGACGTATCTTTTAGTATAATGAACTCGTATGCGTTACCATGGCAACCACGGCAATAAATTTGATTACCTTAGTCTAAAGTAATCTACTGTCTTCCAATATTATCACTAATACATTCAAACTACACTACAGTAGCTACGTAAAACGAATATATAACATCACGTCTTGTCACGTATTTTCGAGCGTTTTTAGTAAAAAATGAGAGTAATATACTTCAGAGCAGTTGGGAACATGAGCTTTAGCACAACACTGCAATGCAAATAGGTCTCGTTCGGTTCTAAATTTTGAAGAAATACATAGCTTGAATTTTACATCAAATCTTTTTAAACTGAAAAAAGAGATAAATTCAGAAAGTGTTAATTTCCTGAAAACAATTGCTGTTAAATATGCGTTTTAACTTTCCAAAGTGTTCTTAAGTAAAATATCTAGATACCATGTTTTAAAGTTAGTGAAACACAATACTGTTTCTGAGAAACAGTTGTTTAAAAATCACTATATATCACAAAAATTGTCAAAAACACTAGTTTTTTTGTTATAACTATAGTGTAACTGATTATAAAAAGCCTATAATTTGCCCATATGTTGGCTATAAGTGCCTCATACGTGTGTCAAATTTCACAAAGTTATTTGTTGGTTTGAGCGAATCGCGACAACAACTGCATATACGAAACTACCACCTTAAGACGGACTCGCAAGGGTAACAGATTCATCGTTGTCTTTATTGATTATTTTTCGAAATGGGTTGAGGCATTTCCAGTTCGCCGAGTAGCAGCAGATGTAGTTGGTCGTCTGCTTGTCGAGGAAGCTATGTCTCGATACTCTTGTCCAAAATCTTTACTGTCTGATAACGGTCCGTCATTCACGTTTAGGCTGATTCGCAATGTAACCAAGCTATTCGGAAGCAAGAAACAACAAGTTATCACCCGCAGGGAAACGGCCTGGTAGAACGATTCAATCGAACGTTAAAGGAGATGCTATCCGCTTTCGGAGATCTCAGAGGTGATTCGTGAGATAAGTACATACCCTATGTTCTTCTTGCATATAGAACTTGCTCGCAGGTATCTACCGGGCTCAGTCCGTTCTAATTATTTTTCGGTCGTAAATCATCACTTCCTGTCGATGTCCAACTGGCACGTCCAAAACCACAAGAGCCGCGCGTTTTTTATAACCAGTGACGCAACGGTGTATCCCGCTACTTTGAAGCCGCGTCAAAAACATATCTAAAGCTCAACTGTCTCAGAAAGATTAGTTTAAGTCGTCACAGAAGCTTGCGTCATTTTTCGAAGGACAGCAAGTTTTACTTCGACGTTTACCAGTCGTGCCGGGCAAATACAAGTGGATATCTGGTTATAAAGTCGTGCGTCGCTGCTCGCCAACTACGTACGAAGTGCAGGCCGATGGTTCCCCTGGTATTGTGATGAAAGTTTATGTAAACCTTTTGAAGCCTTTATATGAGCGTTTGGCCGTTGTAATTTTTTCTTCTGTCGTTTTGTTTTACTTTCTTCTGGGGGTCTTTTTCTTTGTCTTTGTTTTAGTTGTTTTTTTCCGTTTCCGCTGTCTAACACGAGTTGATCGGTCGACCATTGTATACTGTCCAACGTAAACCATGCTTTTTGTGTGTGAGGTTCCCTGACCTCCTGGCATAATTGGCTTGTTTTATTTTAGGCAGACGAAAAATGATTCCATTTCTCGGTCGGGCGACGTTTCTATCAAACATGCATGACTGTTCCATCCGCACACTGGGCGAGCAGTTCCTCTCATCAAAACAAGCGTTTCAGACGTTCAAAGCTTTGCTGACCAACAACGATGACACCAGACACACTAATCAGAAATCAACCAACCCGTTCGAATCAAAGCGTCTAGCGAAATTGTACAACTTGTGCCCGTTTAGCCCATACAAGTGGCGTCTAGCATCGGTTCCCGCGATGTTGGACATCCTCGTCGACAAATTTGATCAAAATCCGCAACTTCTAAGTTTTTCGTTGGCAACAAACGACAGTTTGCTAGTGGAAGCCAACCGGTACAACAGTTTTTGGGGGGCCGGACTGTCGAAAAGTGCCTGTGTTGGTTTTGTCGGTCAACTGCCAGGCTCGAATATTCTTGGCAAGGAGCTGATGTTTGTGCGAAAGTTTTTTCAGGGAACCTACCAATGTTCCAAGGCCTTGGTGTTGGTGGATTCGCAAGAAAGACTTGTGTCGGACAGTGCTTCTTATCACCGCATTGTTTATCCAGGCGGTAGGGTTCAGGATATGATCAAAATCGCTCGGGTCGCATGTCATAAGGGCTACAAACAAACGGCTACGGGTACAAACAATACTCCGTTGGGAAGCGATCGTAGAGCTCCTGATGGCGCCCAGGAGCCACGGAAAGCCAAGGACATTCTGAGGCAATTTGAAAGCGTAGATTAGCCCTCGGCACAACGACAGTTCCCCTTCCACACCTGGACGAATGACCAAAATCCAAATCAAAATACTCTGCGTGAACCACGGGATTTGAGACCTCGTTGAGACACTAGCTAGGAAGGAAAGAAGATTTCACTGTTAGAGTGTTATCAGACCTTCACCGATAAGTCCCTTTTCCTTAGCCGCGGAAACACGGTTGATCTGCACTTGAATCAAAATGGTGCAAAGTTGTTGGGACAACTTTTTGACAACATTATACAAACTGTCTGAGCATTGGTGATAATTATAGCATCTTACAGCAATCTAAAACTTATGCTAACTTTGATTTAGCGTGATTTAACAGACCTCATGGCGATTTCTACAGTTGGCACATATTTTGGGTTGTACATGTGCTGCGAGATTTAGGTACGCGTGTTTTTCGCATTGTCCGGTATTTTGACTAATTGTCCCGTTTGTGTTCCGTTTAGTTTAGCTTTTGGTTTTCTCTTGCTTGTATATAGTTGTTTTGTTCGGCCGTGTTTTGCATTGCTTTGCTTGATTTGTAGTTCTTTGCTTATATTTTTAGTGCTTGTCATGTATTGTTCTACTGTTTTTTAATGCATTTTGTAGTTCGATTTGCTTAGCATTGCTTGCGTGTTGCACCTGCACTATGTATGGCTACTTATGATTCCACAAAATAACCAAGGGCTGAAAAGGAGTTTTAATATTGGTTACTTGGGAGTAAAGAGCATGACGTTAGCTCGGTGCCACGGAGTTTGAAGTGATCTGATCTCTTTTGCTCGGTGATACTGGTTAAGGTCATGGCTGTAGACGCTAACTGAAACGCCCTTAAAATTTCAGACTTTGTTTTGTAAGTACGCCGCATTTTTGGAGTTGTTTGTGCTGTTTTTTTGTCATGCGTGTTGGCTGAAATTTTGGTGTTGGTTTGTCTGTAAAAGGTATTATTTGCTGATTGACATTGTTTGCCTATTGCGTGTTGATTTTGTTGTTTAGTACTCGGTTTGATTATTGTAGTGCTATGTTTTTTTAGTGTCAACTTTTTTTGAAAGGGAAGGAAAATTGTAATGAGCAAATTACTAAAATTTCACTTACAAATTGCCTACAATATGCATGCACTTACGTACGTATATGTTACTGGAACTTGCTAGATTGCATGGTTTTTCTTGGCTGCTTGCCTACGGATATTCTAACTCCAAACGTATATTTTTGACAGTTATACCATTTTGCCTTCCGGTGTATGCATGGCCTGATTTTTTGACTAATAAACGATTGCTTGCCTGCATGTTGCCAGCACTGTTTACTTATTCTATAATAAATATCTTTGGGACTTTTCGTCTAATTTTGGCCGTTTACCGGTTTGATCCGCATATTTATTCACCACAACTTATTTTTGATTAAAATAGCACTAATCCCGCTATCCCAATAAATTTGGAAGAACCATAAAAACTGACTACATGTTTTGGGCACGATTTTTGCCGGATACATCATAACCGAAAATGCCAACTTGAGACATCCATTCTTCTCTGACGAGTTATAGTCCAATTTCTGACGCAATTATTGTAATATAGTAATTATTTTCGCAACTCAGTGTAATAACTGGTTTTCAACAGTTAACAAAAACATTTTATTTGATTATATTCGACTCAATTGTTTGTAATAGCCTGTAAATCTGGTTTAAGAAATAAGAAAAGTCAAAAAATGAGTATACATTTTTTAGTACATATAATTTGTGATACCTTCCTTTATGGAATAACGTGACTAAGTTTTTTAGTTGAATAAATTGTTATTTCTGCAATAAAAACGCTTCCTTTTACACATACTGTTGCGTTTTTGCATGTCTTTATCTGTTGTGTCAAAATGTGCTTGGAGCAAAACAGTTTTAATGGCTTTGAAGGTTTTTGTGCGAAAGTTGAGCCTTGTACGCAAACGCTAGGCTTATTTGTGCTCAATCTAGTCATACTGTTCTAATTATCTAATACAGTCTAATAATAATTGGTTAAATATTAGTTTATAATCATCTAATAACTGTGGTTAGGCTCGGTTTCGCACGCAAGACAATGATTGAAGCAAGAAAGCAAAAAATAGCTGATCTCGGCACTGTTTAATCGATTCGTACTTACAGTACCTACAGCCGTAAGTCCTTTCTGTCGCTAAATGATAATCACGTCACAAGATAATCTTGTTATACAGTACTAGTGGCGTGATTATTTAGCAATTTTGTCAAGTAAATAGACATACGGCTGTAAATATGAGTAGGTTTTCACTGTTGGTCTATAAGAATAGCCTGCTTAGGTTGTTGGACGTGCTAATTCATTCATAGTCGCTGCTGCTGATGGCTTTGTTAGTTCATACCGTCTACCAATCATTCCAGAAAAATCTGTGAAAAATGTGTACCAAACGGCTTATTAGCTCAATTACAAAGCTTAAACTAGACAGACTAAAATTTGTAGGTGCTGGCAGTTCAAAGTAAAATGCATATTGAAAAGAAAGCACAGATATATTTTGTATGCAGATATATTTTTTATTTTATATTCGTATGCACAGATATATTATATATATATTTGATTCAAAATCAAATTCAAATCAAATTGTTTTCGAGCAACTATTCACTCTGCCAATTACCCATCTTTGACATGCATACGAAATCATCTTCGTTTTAATTTCAGTTTCATCTTTCAAACGTTTGTTTTTTTAAGTCTACCAACTTTGCCTCTTATTCCAAGTATTTTAGTTCAAGAATTATAAGTATAATAATGAGATGTCTTCCAAAAATCCACTTTAAACATTAAATTGTGTGGTGTCTGTAAGCAGACCATGAAATTGCGGGTTACATTAAACTGATATAAATCTTTCCGATAAAATCACTCAGCATGTCAATTGATAATTGAACTAAAAATAAATCAAACGGACCAGGAAATAAACTAGTTTCAATTATAGTTTTCAAAAAATGTCTTACATAATTTTAATTTAGAAGTTACACTTTTTATTGAAACTCAAGTTTTATATTAAAGAAGGCGGTACTATAGTATTTATTTTAGTATTTTTTGTTTATAATGTTATATCCGATTATATAGCAAGCTTAGCGTTAGTGTCGAATTATATGCAGACGCACGTCCGTTCAGCCAGTAAAAATTAGTTAAAGCTTAACAGCTACTGTCTTTCTCCTAATATGAAGTTTCTGAAGTTCCAAGTTTTTCCAGTTTAAGTTGTAAGTTGTATATCAGCTACTCATAATTTTCATTTGTTATTTTAACACATTCTATACACATAAACACAGAGTTGTAGAACGTTAATCGGGTGATTCAAAACGTACTTATTGACGGGATAGACAATAGACGACAGCAAACTTCTACATATATAGGTACATTGCACGTTTATAAACCAGAACCTACGCGTTCATGTTTGATACTCGGCACAAACTGCGTAAATGCTTTCGAGTGATCCAATCTCACGAAGACTGTAAGCCGACTGGTCTATGGTAAGGAAAAAACGACCTCGTTGTGCATCGGTCTACTAACCAAAAATCTGCAGACGCGTTTGTGGCATCTGTCAATCGCTAATGTAAATTGCGTCTAGCACACAAATAAGTTACGCATTTCATTTTTTCATATGTTTAAGCTATGTAAGCTAAGCAAATAAATTATTTAACAAACAAAGCCGCAGATTTTTGCATTATAGTTCACGTCAAATATATATTCTTTTACAAAATTTCCAGAAGCCAAAACACAATGAAAAAATTAAGATTAAAAAATTAATAATAAGTTATAGTTAGCATTAGAACTCACAATGATGTTGCTGCGCTGACCAAGCTGCTGCACTATGACTGCTTTTTTTGCTTCTATTAGGCATTTTTTAGGCATTTTCATAGAGAGGAATTTATAGAGAGCCATTTTCCATGTTAACAAACATCGCCATATCGTGCAAAAACAAAGATCGCTTTTGCAAAAAATGATTCAATGATTTTAAATGGTGAAGAAACTAAAAAATTGCCATCGGTCAAAGTAGATGATTAATGAATTAACAATTAAGTAGATAATTAATAATTTTAAAGTAACTTAAGAAGTGAAAACTTGACTTATTGAAAAAGTGTAACGCTCGCTTTTTGGTCAAAAGCCGTACCTAAATCACTTTGAGCATTTACCTCTGGATCTTGCATAGCAGACCAAATAGCGCTGATACGCATATTGAGAAAGTGGAGTTTTTTAAGTGATACAAATATAAAAAGCAAGTTGGATAAAACCCAATCAAAAGGTGAAGAGCCCCAAATCCCAAATGTTTCCCTGCGTCGCTCACCCTGACTAGCCGGATACATCTCATGCATCTCAAGAGACAGCTGTGAACTGGCTGTGCACTAAAGTCTGACAAAAAATAGTTGCACCACTTGAGAAAACGAAACATGTGATTTCGTTACGAAAAGAATAGATTTTGACTATCAAGGGTACAGCAAGTAGTCGCAGAAGTCATGCCACTAAGTATGTGGCGCAATTATTTTTTGTCAGACGTTAGATCTAAGCCTATACCGAATTATGACTGCAGGGATATCTACACAGACGCATAACTTGATCGTGCACAAACAGCTCAACAACCAATCGAAACCTGAACATACACAGACTGTAAATTTGATAATTTGTCACCTTCAAAATTTTCAAAATCCACGCAGTGTTTTACCACCCTTAATTACACCCTACTACGGAGTTGTAATTGCTTTCTTAAATAAACTATTACTTTATTTGTTGAATAATTAGTATTTAAGCTCAGTACGTCAATCAGCTATAATCAGTTTGAACCATACATGTATGAGGGGGGGAATGGGGGGGACCCCCCCCCAAAATCGAGGACCCGGGGGGGAGGATCCCCAAAATTTGGGCAAAATTTAGAAAAAATGGCAGTTTTTGGCGAAATTTTTAGGAAATTTTGCAAAATTTAGGGTATTTTTGGTCAATCTGGGGTGGAGGGTACCCAAAATTTGGCCGGAGAGGCCCCCCAAAATTTTGACCCCGTTACATGTATGGTTTGAACACAGAATAAATGTCCTTATAGATATATCTAATTAACTTTTTTACTGCCTTTTTCACATTATTATTATTATACTTTTCACTTGTTTTAAACTACAATACATTTCCGATTAACATCTTTGTTAGAAATTTAATTTTAGAACCTTTTAACAAGACTAAATTGCAACCACAAACCAAATCAAACTTGAACTTTAATTTCAAAACAAGATGTTCTCTTGATTAACTTTTTGTAGCAATTAAATTTTACATTGTCACAATAGTTAGATTGAAAGTTTAAAGTTCAGAGTACAGCTCAAAAAACATCAAAATTCTCGCCAATTTTAAATTGATGAATTACTTTTTGTTTTCGGTGTGAAACTTTAGCCGAAAGGTGTTTCATTTTTTCGCTGAAATCCCAAGTGTAAAATTTAATCGAAATAATTTGCAACTTTTGTGCATAAAAGCATGCACGTGCATATTATATCATGCTTGGCGGCATATTAAGCAATTCGCACGCAGCATTTATGGCAAAATTGCGTGTAAAATGGTGTGTTTAATGTCTTGTAATTGTAAGAAAACATTACAAAAATGATATCAAATCTAGCCTATATGTATTACAGTCTGTTTCTTTTGTACCCAGAAACGAGTTCTGTAAACTAGGCTACTGGCACAACTATTCGTCTGAAAACTGCTGCTCAAATGATTTTTCTACCCATAAAAAAAGTCCATTCTATTCTTTTGTTTTTGGCTGAAATTGAATTCTAATTAGGAATTTTGTTGTCACTTCTGAAGTTAATCCAAGGGCGTGTGTTTAGTCGGACAAGAAATATTTGGGCTGGCATTTATGCACTATAATCATAAGAGTCCCACTGGAGATGCCGTCCCCGACTACAATTATTTTGTGGAATCTGATCAGCTATTATTGTGCTGTAAGTATAGCATAGGTGACTAATCGAATTTATATTGTCAATTTATGTACATCTGTCTGAAAAATTAATGTACTTAAAGATATCATGGACAGCTCAGCATTTACACAACAGCTCAAACGTTAGAGCGCTGGTCTGTATTTTTAGATATGGGTGGCTTGAATCTGTACTGGGTAATTCTGGTGATAATATTTTTCTTTCAATGAGAAGGCCACCTCACTTTCTTGGAATTTGTAACAGTTTATCAGAGTCCCACAATCCTGTGCAGAAAAAAGAGAAAAATGTTACCAAAACACCAAAGTTTCTGCTTTAACCCTGAAACTCAAACTAGCTTTGTTTTTAAAATTAGTCATTTGAAGCACGATGTTGCCATTTATTACAATTACTGTTTGTATTAAATAATTGTTTCAGACAGCTAGTCCAAGGCAGTCGTTGCTCAGTAATGAATTTTGGCAATCAGAATGTAAGTAGTATTTTTGCTATGAATTTATGTTAGTCGGAAATTACACAATTGATTAAATCTACCTATTCACCCAATTAACAAACGCATACTTGTTGAATTTTTAATCGTTTTCAAACATAATTATACTAGTGACTTATAGTTGCTTACTATGTACATACTACATACTATCCCATGTGATATCTTGGTATTACCATATTATCTTGGTGCATGCTGTTCTAGGTAATGACTGTCACACAGAACATATTCATAAAGTGGAGTTCAGGCAACGCCACCCGTCAATATATGAACTCCGCTTTTACGCTGACGAAGAGCACGTAGCACATTTGGAGCATCAATCACTGATATCGCCACATATGCTCACAATTGTGCGAGATGGAGATGATTCGAAAATTGAGCCCCTCCTTGCTTCCCGTGCGCAATGTCACTTTCATGGAAAACTGGTTTCGCATGATAACACTTCTATCTCAGTTTCTTATTGTGATCAAAGATTGGTACGTTAACGTTATTGAAGAAAATTTTTTTCTCTTTTGTCACAAATCTTGACTAGACCACAAAAAAGTAACTGGTTATCTCTGTTATGAAGTTCTTTTCTAAAAAATAGATCCTAGAGACGTAAGTATAAATAAAGGCCGTGATATGTTTGCTTATTTTATAATCAAGTAAGAAAATACAATGCATAATATTGACGAAAGTTTATAGGTATGATATTGTTCGATATTGTGTGGCCGAATGGTTTATGATGTGTTTCTTACTAAAAAACTGTTGTGAATTTTTTTACAATTGTGCTTGATTACCAAGTGGTACATATTACATTTTTTTGCCTTTTTTAGTTAAATTTACTGTGATTTCATGTACATTTGTTCAGACTCAAATTGAAATTTTAATTACATGCTCTGCACTGTTCCGCCAAACAGTTTTATATCGATCACTTTCGGCATTCTTAGCCTTTACTCTAATGATTACTTTTTAACGTTTATCACTGGACTTGTTAATATTCTTTTCAAAACTTTCAAATCTCTATTTGAAGCCAAGAATAACTTGCACTTAAACCCAATAAGTGAAAGTGTAAATTGAGAAAAACTAATGAAATACTTATTTATTCGAAATAACTAATAAAGGTGGTTTTGCTAAGATTCGAATGTACGTTTTTGGAGAATTTGCACATAAGTTCATTAGGAAATATTGCAAAATTATGAAAATAAAAACATATTTACATTAGATTAACTTAGTACTCAATTTAAGATTGACGACAGTTTATAAAACTTTGTAGAATGACTAAACCTGATCATTTGCACTTACTTCCAAAGTTCTATGAATTTTCAATGGTAAATCAAATTATGAAGTTAATTTAATTAATACAAGACAATTAATAATAATTTTTGAAACGGCGCTATAGCTAAAATTTTAGCAGATCTGAGACATGCTGTTCTGCATTTTCACTTATTTGATTTTCAATCATTGAGTAGTTTGTGCTTCACACGTTTTAGTTACCTTTTATTTCGGCATTAAGTTTTAATCTAATTAAGAAGCTTTTGATAGAGTGAGAAAAGGCAAAGTCACAAAAGTTATTGAAACCCTAAATTTTTGCAAAATATACTGAAATATATTCACAAAAACCTTCTGTTCAAGCAGCAAATTTTTAAACTTATTTTCCATCCTATATCAGTAAAAAACAATATGGACAGTAACCTTCTTAAATTATTAAAACAAAGACTAACATACATAACAACATGTAGTCAAAGTAAAGCTTTTAGAATTTTAGCAAGCTTTATTCATCAACTCCAGTCACGTGAGTCATGTTTACCCAGCGAATTCAAATCAGGGTCATCACGTGATCATGAGACGTTCCCTGGAACCCGGAGTGCAAGTCATGACATCCATGGACATTTCCAGTGGAACAGTTGAACATACCTACTCTCAAAATCATACGGAGGAGTCATTTTGTGACTGCAGTATGTTACATTTCATAAGGCCAATTTCTAAACTGGATTAAATAGATCATATTTCCGCTTCCGCTTCGGGTACAAATTTTTTTAGTCTATTTCAAAGTTGAGATGAATTATGGAAAAAAATGTAATCTTATTTTTAAACGGTCTTTGAAATTGACAAATAAGTCTTAAAGAGTAGTCTAATCTAATTTAATCTGTAACGAGATAAATATTCATATTTTGTCAAACTGCTAAAAATCTTCTGCTAGAGAGATCAGCATTTCATGAAAAATTTTTTGCTACCAATTAGAAAGTGCCAGTGTTACGTTAGCATAAAGCATTCAGTGTTAAAATATTATTTCAGTAAAAAAGGGTAGGGTAGATATGACATGTGTACCTATACATTTCTAATGGTTTACGTGAAGAATAATGCAATAATATGCAACTCAGATCATTTATGCAAATTATAGGACGTTTTAACATCTACTATGTTAAATTTTCCAACTTCCACATCTGGCGAGAGATGTTTAACGACGTTTAGATTTTCGTTGTTATAGTAATGACGGAAAAATACAAACCAATCATTGACTATAATCTTGACGAATCACCATCTGACAGCAGCTCTCCGTTCAACAAACCTCTTCCGAGCGAGTTAACAATCGAGATGGCAGTGTTCGTAGATCAGCAGCTGTGGGAACACTATATAGCCGAGTTCGGTTCAGAGAGGGCGCAAACTGAAGTATCGAATATTGCTTTATCCATTTTAAATAATGTAAGTATTCTTTGTTTATTGTTTGCCTACAATAGCTACTTTAATTGTTTATGCAACGCAATATATTTAATACAATAAGCGCAATCAAATTTCACGCTGTAACAAAAGGCGTATAATTGAAAGATAGATAATAATGAAGCAATACATGAAAAAATTTTCTGTTTTTGTTACGAGTTTATTTTTCATTATTATTTTTTATTTTATTTGAATGACTCGTATTTTATACATGATACCGACACATAGGTAAATCTAGGATCGACGGCCCCTTAGCAGTCAGCAACAATTTGCCAATATCAGAGATATTTGAATGATAAAATTTTTAAATCCTCTTAAAAAAGGGCTCGTTTATTAGTCAAACCTGACTAAAGGCAATAACCATACTGTCACATGCCAATAGTTTAATCATCGAAAGCACGTTAATTCTTACTGACTTTAATTTGTACTAAAATTTAGTGGAGTTACACCAAAAATTCCTAACTTGCACTTTTGACCTTTTTCAGGTTCATATGCTGTACAAACAAGATCAAATGGCACCGTTAGTGAAAATTGAAATCGTGCGCATGGAAGTGTGGAAGAAAAACCCGGTTCGAGTTTTTGTTGCTTTGATAACTTTTCGCTGATAAACGATAAATATTTTCAATGATGTGATTGTTCATTATTGCTGATTTTATATAGCAATTAACAAACATGTATTAATTAGCAATGCCCAGAGAAAATGTTGATTAAATTTATTCTTGTCTTGGCCAGTTGTGTTTGTAATTTTCTGTGTTTTTTCTGTTTCTTGTTCGATTTTGCCGCCTTTCTCACCTTTTGTCAGTTTTGGATTGTGTTACAGTTTTTAAAACAGTAAAATCTGGTAACGTTTTGCCTTAATTTTGCAAATACAGTCTTTTATGCCGTAGTTTTATTTTTTCACAATTTTTTCAATAAAAACACTGGAAAGTGTTGAAATAACTGCTATTACTGCTAACTTTGCCACACATAAATAAATTTGCTAAAAGTTTCTCTGCAGATTGGCCATTCAGAAGTGTGTTTAACAACCTTGTGACCTTAGTAGTACATAAAAAGTTTACGTTTACTACGACAATTTCAAAGGTTTTCACTTTTCAGCTTCCACAGGAGTTTTGAGTACCAATTTTGAGATTTTTATAACTGTTTTTTGAACCTCACTTAACGAACAAATTATTAGTAGACCTCTAAATGTTCCAGAAACATTTTTACTGGGAAAAGAATTATATATGTAGAAACATGTATGTGTATGTGAACATGAACGTATATGGTGTTACTTTGCAAAAACTGTCTGAGGTCTTTTCAGTTTACTCTGAAGGCGGCTTCTCATCGTGGTGGGTTTGCTCCAGAATTCTTGGAACAGTTTTGTCAGTACCAGCAGGCCATGAACCCTGGTTCGGATGCTGAAAACCCTGAACACTGGGACCATGCTGTTTTGCTAACAGGGTAATCTCACCTACTGTAAAAACAACGTACTATTGTTTTACGACTCATTTAGATTTAGTTATACAGTTAGTTGCCAATGCTAAAAAAGAAAAAGGTCTTTATTCCACCATTGTACTTTTGTCAGTCTTTTTATATTTTTCGTTTTGTTTTTATAAATAGGCAGTCTGATAGGTATGCCTGTGTTGTTTCAGACATGACATTTATCACAAGACTTCAAGTGTAGCTGGTAAGTTGGGCCTATGTATTTACAATTTTGCCTTATTATTAATATGCTTTACTGCTTTGAATGATCTTACAGTAATAAATGCATCGACAACATTGGGGAAGGGAAAAAGTTCACAACCCTCTGATGCAAACTTTAGTGCTGAATCAAACGAATTGATATAGTTCTGCCACTAGCAAATTTTCCGGGCCGGGCCTATCGGCCCGGGGCCCGCGGGCCGGCCCGGAGCAGGCCCGGAGACCGCGGGCTGGCCCGGCACAGACTTCAGCAAGTGAGAAAATGCATTGTGTGAGCGTCTGAGTGTATTATAAATTTATAAGTGCCTGCGCACTTGTAATATGCAATGCAGTCATTGTTCATATGTTGCTGAAGCTCGAAACGGCCCTGGGATTGCGGTTTTCTAGACCCGGGGCCCACTACGGTCCGGGCCCCGGAATTTTACGGGCCGGGCCCATTTCTAAATAATCTCTCCGGGCCGAAGCCAGCTACAGGCCCGGGCAGAACTCTACGAATTGAGACTTGACATTTATTCATAGTATTGGTTTTGGTTATCACTTACAAACTGTGCGTTTTTTTGACATTTTTTAAAGTTTGTTTGATTGTTTGCTTTTGCAAAAAAAA
The DNA here is from genome assembly GCA_030248245.1 of Trissonchulus sp. WLG1_4. Classification (NCBI taxonomy): domain Eukaryota; kingdom Metazoa; phylum Nematoda; class Enoplea; order Enoplida; family Ironidae; genus Trissonchulus; species Trissonchulus sp. WLG1_4. The sequence continues at coordinate 1,671 of JASANF010019062.1, read as the reverse complement.
TTATGTCACGCTGTAATAATATTTTCAGGAGTGGCACCTGTCGCGCGAATGTGCGATGCTTCCTATAGCTGCTCACTTGTGGAAGGCCGTCATTTGGGACGGTCATTTGTTCTCGCTCATGAACTGGGTCACAAGTAAGAGATCCGTCTGACTGCAAACTAACGACCTAGTTATTATATGTAACTGTTGATCACCTATATCACTTTTCTCCAAAGTATCAAGTTCACTCAGTCAACCAGTTGACACACGATCGAATGTTTTCTAACTTATTATCAAATGAATGATATTAAATTCACTCCCTTTATTAACGAAAACATCAGGGGGCTATTTTAGCTGAAACATCGTTCAGATTCAAGGTAAATTAGCTGTGATAAACATTAGGTATTAGTCTCACATAATACCAAGAGTAGGTGAATAATAATGTGTCACTCTATCTAAAAAAGCAAGACACTATTATGTACTCTTGGTAATACTTATGTACTAAACAGGGAATGCTAATAGTAATAAATACTATACTAATGGTAGTTTTGTGAAAAGCCGTGACTTCAGTTTAGGTATGGTGCACGATGGGCACCAGAACCATTGCGACGGAGGATGCTGTCTGATGTCGGCGGTGAATGGCGCGGGGAAGACCACATGGTCGGATTGCAGCGTCAAGGAGATACACAATTACGTCAGATTACTGGGGTACAATATTTGATATTGTTTTGGTGTAAACTGTTAGATCGAGTAATGCGATAACGAATGAAAACTCATAAACATGTCAATTATGCAAATTATGTGCAAAGTAGCTAACATAGCCATGCAATTTTATTCATCAATTTGAATGGTTACAATATATATTACCAAGAGTAACATAATGGGAAGAGTATGACACTCTTCCCATTGGCCAGCTTGGCAGCGCGGTAGATGCGTTGCACAATAACGGTCAAATAAGGGCCCAAACGGGACCCGGTCCCAAATGGGTACCTGGTACCCAAACGGGCCCTGCAGGTACCCAAACGGGCCCTCCAGGTACCCAAATGGGACCCAGGTACCCAAATGGGACCCCAACGTATCTGATTGGCTGATTGGGGTACCCAAACGGGCCCTCCAGGTACCCAAGCGGGACCCAGGTACCCAAACGAGACCCAGGCACCCAAAAGGGACCCAGGTACCCAAATGGGACCTCTTTTCAAATCTAACAACCAATCAGATGGCAGCAGCTTTTAGCTCCGCCTTCAATCAAGCTACCGTATTCCCGCGTGCATATATATGTAATTGATATGTATGTAAGCCAATAATGCTGCTAATATTAATTTTTAGCATTTTGCTGCTTTAAAGACTTACTATAGGACCCAAATAACAAAGACGCAGCTGATTTGATATATATATATATATATATATATATATATATATATATATATATATATATATATATATATATTTCTGAAAAATGGCATAAAAAAGGCAAAGAGTGAGCATTTTGACAGCGGTTATTTTTAAAAAATATACAATAGTTTTAACTAAGTTCCATCAGTTTACTAAGACTTTGTTTATGTCTTATAATAAGTGTTATACTGCGGCCCCCGGTCTTATGTCATCCGCGTGAGCTGGCGGGCTAATCTCAGAAGTCGTGACCGGTGCCTATCTGTGCCGGAGAGCACGCAGTGATAACAACTTGACGCTAGG